>JAKSZP010005431.1:0-155995 GCA_022478985.1 Massospora cicadina
ACAGGACTCTCATGAACCTATACAACTCAAAAATATACCAGAGATATACAGTACAAGTGTAAAATTATCTCACTATATTATGCAATTTGTACACCCTGCGCTATATCAAATCAAGCCTATACTAGCAGCACATAACAATGACTCCATCATCATATCATCACCCAATAGGCCCATGGATGGTGTATTAAGAGGTATATAATTTAGCATCACAGAATTTAGGCCATGTCCTCCATTTGATAAGGAAATTTTAAATACATAATTCAGCTCCATAATTGAATGATGACTAATAATTCTGGTGCTAACAAATTTATGGAGGAAACTATGAATCTTCTTCTAAAGGACATCATAGCGTCAAATGAAATACCATAAGTTTAAACAAAGCCTATAGTATAAAAGTCCAAAGACATGGTATCAAAGCTCATGGTGAAATGGGGTTTAAGCTTCTACTAGCCGTGATATTTAGTAAGAACAGATCAAGCTTCCTGAGCCTGTTTTCAGAAAAACATGAGACTCTAAGAACTGGAGGACGTTGTTTCTCAAGACCTTCTTTATATCTTAAAACATATTTCCTTATCGACTTTGTTGAGTAGGTCTGGAATTCTGTACAACTCAGGTTTCTACTCTTTCCATTAAGAAGAGAATTAACAAATTGGAGAGTGACATGTGGCAAATCACCTAATTGAGAAGATTTTCATTAAATATAATATCACCCTAAATGAGGCTGAGCAACGCTGGAATACTTTTATAGGATAGCTGAAAGTTAAGACCAACAAGTCTTTTAAGAGCAATGAATTCAAGGAGATGAAGGAGGAATTGAATAATTGGGACCATCTAGTACTAAAAAAAAAAAAAGGAGGAATTGAATAAAGCTTTTAGTATTATAGTATGAGAAAAAACCTTTGCAAATGTACCAACCAATCTGATCACAAAAAATAAGCAATCTGCATACCTGCGTTAAGAACTTGGAAATAAAAGGTTGTTCTTGAAAGAAAATTTAATCTTCTGGATGTCACACCAAGATTTTATCTAGAGGAAATGGAGCAACATATCATTCCTTTGCAGGATCACATATGTTGACTCTCTCATCAAGTTGGCCATAAAAAACTCATATCAAAATTACTGAATACAATTCTCATGGAGTGCAAGTCATTGCAGGTTTAGTGGCCGCTACCTTTAAACCTACCTTCAAGGACTAGTTTACACTTGATGATTGGAATATCGCATCCTTCATTGCGTCTATAAGCCAGAATGAAGGGAGAGAATGATCAGATAATTTTAAGAATATTTTATCTTGTTTAAGCTGTATGGGTCAAAAAACTATGGTAGCTAATGTGGATAACCTTCATACCTGTAGAGGATTAGAGGAAGCGCCCAATAAAAAATTTGGCTCTTGCAAAGCATGAGTATAATGAATCAGGCCTTCATGAGAATTTTGCTACACTAAATGAAATCCTGGCCAAATTAGTTCGTTTCATTTATTTCAAAACCCAACCGCTGAGGCCCTCAAAAAATCCTAAGTGGATAATGCCGTAGCCGCCGTTGTTGCTTATATATAGTGACCCAGACCAAGGTATGTATATAACATTTTACAGATGAAGGTTCAATTCCATCTTTGAAATTGAGGAAGCACTGCTTGGGTAGTTGATATACATGAACCAGAGACCTCCCAAGATGGCCCCATAAAGTTTGAGTGTATGCTCTGGAGGAAGAAAAGGCAAAAAAGAGAAGCCAAGGTGTAGCTACCTTAAGAAGATTATCTATTTTGAAGACATGTGTTTTAATAAAACCCTACTACTGCCATGAAGGGAATAAGAAGGTCATCAAAGGGCAGGTACCTCTAAATTCAACTGACATAGAGCACCTGAAAGTAAGACATTGCTGAAGCTCACCTCGTGTGTTTTGAGAAAAATATCAGTAATGTATCTGAAGATGGTTATGAGGACACATTTACTACACCTAGGTTTAAACATCTGATCTTGCCATTTCAGACTGCTTGAGCGTCATAAATTCAATGTGCCCAGACTCCCATAGGCACTTACCTAGTCAGGCTATTGGGTATCCCAGAAAGTTCTATTCAGCTATAGATGCTAATCAATATTTTATCATAATGATCTGAACTGTCTAAAGCATGCAAAGTCCAAAGTAGATAAAGAGGATTATCGTGAGACTTCCAAAAGATCAATGAAAAGTTCACCTTGAAGACGAATTTGCCTTCCCTTTAAAGCTTTGAAGAACCATTATCAAAGTAGAAGTGATTATTTTGAGGTTAAAGTCACTGATATCTTGTATATGGGCTTGCCTATCAGTGTTTTTCTTTCCACTTAGTTAAAAAGTTCTAGTTTACCCCCAAACTCATACACTCAATAGTATCTCACTGAATATCCAAACAACATTAAGGCAATAGGTGCATAAAAATCCATGCCAAAACAAGTTAGCAGATTATTTTCTCAAATCCAGAAGTTGTCTGGACAATAGCAGTATGACATACCTATTTGGATGCATATTGTGATTGGATACAGAGGAGTCAATAATAAAAAAAGATGGTAATATATCACTACTCAAGTATAATTTGACCTCATATTGAATAAAAAAGACTCCAGAAAGGATTACTCTTGTCTGGTCAAGTACCTTATTTCTTCTTTACCTTTGCAAAATTTTACCATTAGAATAAAAATGAAAAAGCATTTTATCTCAGTAGATGCAGCAGAAGTCATATCTTTTTATGCTAACAAAAGGTTATTTAATCTAAGAGAAAAAAGAGTGAGCTCTACCAGTATATAACCCTGAGTATACCCTAAAACTGCTTTTTTACATATTACTAGTGTCAAATTGGTCTGTAGATTTAAATCAAGATCTTTAAATGGGGTCATCCATCTAGGGTATTAGCGGCCTATTGAGCTACATTGTAACCTAATCATTCAAGATAACTTTGGCCAGAAATAAAGAGATTCTAAAAAGTTATTTTACTTTTCCTTGATAAAATAAACAATGTATAATTTATCAATAATCAACTAAATTTCCTTTCGCACAAATGTGAAATTTTCACTATTCATCAAATCCAGATATCCAATAAGTTAAAATCAGGAGGTACTTGATAAAGTTTATCAATTACTTGAAGCATATCAAAATGTTTTCTACATATGATGCCAAATATGGTCACATGAAATCTAGGCAATGATATTAATGTTAGGATTCAAATCTAATTAAATTGAAGCTATTGTTGAGAATTCTTTATTCTCAATAACATGAGACAACAATAGTGTGCAAGGCCAAACAGTATGAAGTCTGATGGACCAGGCTTTTTCACAATCATTGGCGACCTTTTTCTATAAAATTGCAGGGCACCCGTAAACCCAGCAAAAAAACAACTTCTTCTGAGGCTTGACCACTCCTTATGGCTCAGAGGTCATCTTTGGAACTTGTTCAAAAATTGTGGTTATGAGGCTTCTCTTGACTCCCTCAGTGTTTCACCCCTTCAACCCTTCCAGTCCATCATTGTTGCTGCTAATTGCCAAGTTTCCATGGGGTTAAAATATAATTAAGATTGGGAGTTGGTTGCGCTGACCACTCCAGGTGTTTTAACCCAGAACCTAACCTCTGGGGATCTTGAGTTCCACCTCTACAAGCTAAGCTAACAACTGTTAACTCAAAGCTTAATAAAGATGAGCAAACGAACACTATGTTTGAATATTTGATAATTTGGTATCTTTATTAAGAGTGAGAACAAACTATTTATAGTCATTTCTTGCATGTCCACATCATTGGCATTTATTACCAGCATCAACAGCACTCACTGATGTTTCTTAGATATGTATTCCTCAAAACTCTCACTGGTGATACTAATCATCTTTAAATATCCTAGATTACGTCAATCCTTAATTTTTATAATCTGAATTAAATAAAGATCTTAACATCCTCAGCTTAAGTCGCCAGTGTTAAATAAGCCAAAATGCTGTCAGGGATGTTCCCAATACTCTCACAAAGTCGAAGCAATTTGACTTTATTTTTTTATATTAAATGCTTCAACAGCTTCAGCATTATTCTCTGGTACTCAAAATTTGACAGCAAATTCATAATTAGATGATTGATAGTATTCTTTGACTTTCAGTCAGAAAATCCCAACAATCATTTTCAATGGAGTTGGTTTTGAGATAAGACTCCTCCAAACTCAGATTAGAGGCAGTGAAACAATCATCAGATGATTGTAAATTAAAAATATTGACTCTCTACTGAAAATTCCCACAATAACCCACAATTATATTGTTAGCATTGAACTATAGTCCGCTGAACCTAAATGATTAGTATTAATTTGTTTTACATCCTTGGCATTAGTTGCTGGTGTTAAATTGGCTGAAAACTCTATTGGGATTATTTCCCAATGCCTTTAACATCAAATTAAAGTAATTCTGCATCTGAATTGATAATATTAATTATCTCAACATCCTCAGCCTTAGGTGCCAGTGTTGAGACCCACTAATTTCCTATTATGGATGATCCCCAATACTTTCTTGATCCTGTGAATCAAGACAGCTCAACCCAACCAAATGGGGAGCACAAATGGGATTATTGTCATTAAAAATTGAAATTAGCAAACTAATCAGCAATCCTCTTGATTAATTACTATACTAATTTAATTAATATCAAAAATATCACCTGGTTAAGAATCCAATAGCCATATAGGAACCAGAAGATAAAGTTGTAAAACATAGAGACTGAGCTCAGAACAACTTTAGTATTCCAGATGCTTGTGCCCTCCCAAAGCCCATGATTGTAAACTCTGTTACTTAATAAAAATAAAGAATGGTAGTCACAGAATATTGATGGATTAATGAAAGCCCAACAACCTCATTAAGAAGACCCACTATCTAATTCCACAAATTTGAAAATGATTTTGCCCAAATTTCAATCTCAAATTACTTCTCTGCGATAGGCCTTGCCAGTGGCTATTGGATATGAATCTATCGCTGGAGACCAAGAAAAATGTGTTATTTTGCAGGGTAAATTATTTAAGCCTACCCAGCTCACCAGGGATTATATACCCCTCTGCATCATTTTTAATGGGTGAAGGATCACATCATTAAGATCTTAAACTAAGCTGTGTGATTGTATGCCTATATGTCATAACTTTATTTCTAAAAACCTTTACAATAACCTTAACCACCTCATGTCTTTTTCAATGATTAAGAGAGAACCATATCACCATCTAGTACTAAAAAAGAGAGAACCATATCGAACTAAAACCCGCAGTGTACCCTTTTCAACAAAAATTGGGATATCTAGAACATTCATATCACAGGAAGAAATCAACCCTTTTACAATAAGGGTGTTGATATTTCCAAGGTGGAGATCTAAAGAGGCTCTGAGAGATACATGTATTTTTAGGAATAATGGGTAATACTATCAATTTGCCTTAACTTCGCTCAACTTGCCAAACTATTGTCTGATTGTTTGCCAAAAACACCATTTCATGTGGTGAATAGAGCAGAGAAATCCATTTTATTTAATATAATTTTTGAAAGGAAATATGAATTTCACAACTTCTGTACTATGAGAAGCCCTTCATCCTGTATATAGATGCCTCCAACTTAGCCTTAGTGGCATACTCTCATGACTGGATAAAAAGCATTGACAATACGATGTCCTATCAAAGAGAAACATCATAAAAGATAATAGAAGTTACAGTGTTACAGAGTAAGATTAGTTTCTTTCTCCTTATAGCGAAACATTTTCAGCACTACTTATACATCATAAATTTACTGTTGTTATAGGCCACGCTTCCATAAAGTTGCTTCAGAACATGAAAGATATGGCAGTAAGGCTTGTCAAATAGGATATAAATTGAGATACTATAACAAAATTTTTATCTATTGTGATGGAACACATCAGATGAACGTGGATAAACTTACAAGCCTGTCCTTACAATATCTAGACAATAGTGAATTTGAACTGTTGATTGACTTACTCATAAAACCAGACTCTTAAAGGACAAAGATTAATCAGTTCAAAAAGATGCTAAAATGACATGCTAAAATTACAAAAGTTCTCAATGGACAGTTATATAAGAAAGTCAAAACTGTTTGACTAACATGTGATATTTGTGACAGGGAAAGTTATAATGGAAGCCCACAATACCTTATGACATAGAGGAGCCAGGAAAACTTATGTATGGATTAAGGATGCTATTATTGGATGTAATATTGGTCTCTATTGTAAGCCTTAAACGCTTGCATATTTTGTAAAAAATAGACGCCGCATAAGGCCAAAGCAAGTATTACCCCAGAACCTTTAGCAGCCATTTCCTACCATCAGTTTAGATGTCATAGGTCCACTCCCTGAATCCACAGGATGAACTTAAAAATATTTGTAGAGATTAGTGCTTCATGGAGTGGGTTGAAGCAGTTGTCATTTCCGCATAGACTGGCAAGGCTACCTTAACTTTTTATACAAACTATATTTACCAGGATCAGCTTACCTCAGGTACCGCTAGTAACAATGGAATATTATACTTTAAGAGTTTTGAAAGCCATAGCTATGAGCATGGAACTAAACATTTGCTTTTCAGCACTCTTGAACCCAACTACTAATGGGAATGTAAAGATAGCATTTTGAACATTAGTTTTAACATTATTCATACAAGCACTACCAATTCAAAACAAAGGGAGCATTATAACCCAAGCTTTGATGGCTTAGAGGCTAAGTTTACATTGTTTCATCAGAAGGTGATCCTTTAAGGTTTATATGGAAGAGAGCCTGTATTTCTGGCTTTATTATCTCGTGAAGTTACCAAAGATATTACTAAAGAGTCTGAGAAAGCGCTAAGGTTAGCTCAGACAATTATACAACTTCAATAAGAGGCAATGAAAAATCAATTTGAGATGGGTACTAGAGAAGGACAAGAAGTAAATGCATCTTTAGCCTTTATCTTCTCTTTAAATATATATCTAAATTTTTTAATATAAAAATCGTATAGTACCTTAAGGAGGAAAATTAGATTTTATTTGGGCTGGGCCATATGCTACATCTTGCCAATGAGGGACGGATACAAAGTCAAGTCTTAAAACTGAAGTAACTATCATCAACGTAAATAGCTAATCCTTAATCGGTACACGTACCAATATTAATAAAGGGGTTGATGTCAAATATCGGATATTGGACATGATGAGAAGAATATAACTATTTGAGTCCCATGACAGAATCAACGCTTAGTCCAGAGAGGTGGTTAAAGAAATTACATCAATTATCTATAAAGAAAAATAGATAGTTGTAAAGCTCAAACCGATAAAAGGAAATTTTGTTGGACTAATTTGAGCCTAAGATACCCAAGGTGTAATCCTTTCTAAATATAAATGAAGTTTCATTATGACATCAGACAAAAATTACACCATTTACACTGTAGGCAGTAGATTAAGATGAACCCACAAAAGGATAAGCTTCAAGAATCTGACTAATGATCGTCCTAAGTAGTCCAAGTTTTATCCAACTTGGCACATTATCCTACCTTTTTTCCCAATCAAAAATATGCTACAAAGACATTTAAAATCTAAAAGAATCGCCTAAATAAGAATCTTCTATTTAAATTCCCCTATCTATTAAATTGTTACACCTTTTCCTTATAGGTTTTATTGTTAACTTTAACATATAACAATCCTATTTTAGTACTACAATAAAGTTAAGCAGTTAGTTTCTATTTCTCGTTTTGGTATCTGAATTCAATATGTCCATTTTAGCAGACTTACAATAGGATATGACTCTAGCTGATGAGACCTAAGCGGTATTTTGGCACCCTCAAAAAAATATTTTTTTCATGTGTTTTAAATAACTTCAAATTTTTCTGTGGGTCTTCTTGGGCATAGCATTATTGAGCTCAAAAATGGAAGCCCAACTGATAGATCTCTTTTGGCTACATATAAAAATATCAAGTCTAAAACATTCAGAAATCATTTAGATTATAAATTTTATGGTAATATAAATTTTATTTATTTGGCTAACTTTATCTGAATTATTAATCAATACATTCTGAACCATAGTTTCAGTTAATTAACTAAAGTTATGGTAAAGATTAGAGATAATCCATTTGGCTGCATTTGATATGCATCTTAACTTGAACCTTTCGCTTTATATGATTAGCTAAATTATTTAGTTAAAGTATCATATATTATAATATTATTCCAATTAGCTAATTCTGTAAGCTTGAAGCATAAAACATTACAAATTAAGACTAAGCAAAGAATATTGTACTTCTAGTTTATAATAGGATAGTTTACTTTATCTGGATGAATTTTTCTTTTAGAATTAAATTTAATATAGTTGAACCCAGGTTCTATATCTAGAGCAAATGTTAGATACTATAAAAGCTAATTGATTAAATTCTTATGTATTGGAAGAAATAAAAACATTCCAAAAATAAGATTAATACTTAGAATTAAAGTTAGGTATCATTAAAGTTACTTATTTAAAAAACTGCATCAGCTGAATTTATATTAGATCAAAATTTAAAAACATTAAAAATAAGATTATGGTTAAAAAACTAAAATTTGCTAATTTATAAAAAGTAGTGTCATGAAAAAATTAATCCAGTTCTACAATTGACTTACTAAAACTTTTCAATTTCTAAAATTAAATTAGACTTGTGAGAATAAAGGAATCTATCATACTAAAAAGTATAACTAAGTTAACTGCATTTGACATGGATAAGAACGCAAAATGCTCAAATCAGATTAGTTTATTATAATAATTATAAGTATATACTAAGATGTTTATCTTGTTGCTGCATTTAGTATAAATCAAAACTAAAACAAATTAAAATCAAAGTAATTTCTAAGTATAAGTTTAGATTATTATGTATAGTAAAAAGATTAATCCAATTGCTATATTGTCATATTAAGACATGAAATCCTAGAATAAGATTAAATTGATAATTACATAGTTTCAGCACTATAAAAACGGTAATTCTGATTCCTTGCGTTTGATATAGATCAAAAACCAGAATGCTCTAAAATTTTATATTAGGTTAAAAAGAAATTTAAACTTTATCTTACTATACTAAACTGTCTATTAAATAATCTGCATATATAATATAGATCAAAACATTGAACATTTATATTTTTATCTTTTTGATAAACACATAGTTAAAGAAAAAAAGAATAACTTAACTAGATGCACTAATATGATAAAACTTAACCATTCTAAAAAGCATTTTAGGTTATTTTAAAACAAACCAAACTTTAAAATGTTCTGAAGTCAGATTGGGTTTTTAAAGAAAAAAAAACAAATAGCATTGTAAAGATTTCTCCAATTGCTGCATCATGCTTATTTGTTTGAGTAAAATTAGAGAATCTATTTAAATATACTTTTTGAATACTCCAAGCATCATTGATTAGCCTCTTTCAGGTTGTAGTTAAAAATTATCCATGGAATTAAATTTAATCTTCTTTTAAATTAAAAAAATCAATTGGCATCAAATTTACCTTATATTGCCATTTACCTCAAACACTAAATTTTACTTTAGTAAAATTTAGTCAAAACTGAAATAAAAAACTAAAAGTAATAATCATTTTGGGGTTAACACCACTAAAAGCAATAACAAAAAGTGACGTCATGTTACAGAACAATTTTTCAAAAGCACCTGAAATTGCACACTTAGCTTAGAAGGTTTATTTATTAAGGAAGCGCGCTAAACGATCTACCTAGCCCAGGGAGTTGAGATGAGCTATTACTGGTATAGTGTAAGCCTTGGGGAAAATCCTTGAAGTTAGATTAAAAACTCCACTTTCAATTAAAAATGTAAGAATCCTGCATTCACACCTCTACTCATCTAGAGAAATTTACCCATATGGTAAAAGAGAGGTGGATAAGAGAATATCCTCTAAAAATACCGTCTCATCCTCCTCTGTTCACCAAATATAAGTTGATGCAGAACATTTAGGCATGTGTCAGGAGGTGGCAGCGATCAGATGTCATTGCCCATAAGAATTTATGTCAATTTTCTTCAACAGGAGGCTTGCTCCAATGGTTAAAATTCATCTGGTAAGTGTAAATTGGTAATTGGTGGAAGCAAGTTATTGTCTCATTCTTAGTTTTTTAAAATATCTCTCTGCTGTTCGCCTAAAATGCAGGCAGAACTAAGCCTGACTTACAGTTACAAGCGCAATTACCCCTTCTCCACTAATGGAACTGGCCATATGTGGCCAGGCTTTGGAAGCAATCTTTTGTCTTCCAGAAAAGGCATTATCATCAGCAAGTATGATCATGATAAAAGAAATAGTATTGCAAGTAGATTTGATAATAACCTTAATGAATTGGTCTGACTTGGATTGGTATCATAAATCAACTATGATGATGATCCCTGAGACTGAGTTGTGAAATTAATTCCCAACTGTAGTGCAATTAGTTCAGTGCTACATTCAACAAGAATAAAAAAGTAGTCACCAATTTGTACCACTGTTGCTCCAATTTTTACTTTCCCATTTCTTTAAATTTATTGCAGGGAAGGCCAACCATGGGACAGACACTTTTCCAAATATGACTCAGAAGAGACAAAACTTAGTACCAGGGAAGGTACCCCAGAGAAGCGATGCTATCTCTTGTTGCCAGCAGAAACACCACTTATGGGGAGGGGGAGGGAACATGTGGAGGGGCCTTAGCCTCAATTGAACATGTGTGGAGGAAGGGGTCTGATTTGATGAACCAAACTGGGAACTAGAAGAAGACCAGCTGTCAGCGACGCGGTGGGAGGTATCCAAATATCCACACTTGAAAGTGGTCCACCAAATGAGACCGGAATCTGTGGACAGCTTCTGGGAGGGTGGGGGTGGAGCCTGCAATGGCATCTAAGACAATCGTGTGGATAGTCCACATGGCAATTGCAACCACCAAAGCATGGAGGGAGGGTGGAAGGGGGGAGGCCATTGATAGAACAAACATATCTCTTGACAGACTATAGGGATGCATTTGATCCTGGCCCAGCAGACGTTGAACTTTGCACCATATCACTTTAGAGGTAGGGCACTTCTCCAGGTGGTGGAACAGCGTTCCATACTGGCCACACATGACACAGGATGAGTGTAAAGCGTTAGAGCACTCAGACGTACGATACACCTGCCTCAGGCAGTGCCACACATGGGAGCAGACTTGAGGCTGCACCAGAGGATGGTGTGCATATTTCCAGATAGTTTTTTGGGTCTCAATGGAGTAAGGGATATCCATCATGTCCAGGTAGTCCACTCTGGATAGGATATAAGGCCATATGGGGATCACGCCATCATGGATGGGTAGCCCCTATACCTCTTGTGTAAACTGAGGAGAGGGGTTGTCATGGGTGGGGATCCCAGACCCCATCCATTTCATCCTGGAAATGCCCATGCGGCAGCATTCCAGGCGGGCAACCTAACCAGACAGACTTAGGCACAGGCGAGGTGAACCCTTTCTCATCAAATCTTGAAAATGCCCATGCGGCGGCAAACGGAGTGATGAGGCTGGACTGTCACTAATATGAGGTCCCCTATCACAAACCCAAACCTGAAAATATCAGGTGAGTGAGGCGCGACACCTCGAAAGAACTTTATTTTTATTTTAAAAATAATAAAAGACCAAACCGGAGGGGACCAAGGCCAAGACTTATAATTCCAACTTGGAATTTGAGAAGGTCAGGTTCAACTTATATAAAGTCGCTTCTGAGAAGCCTCTTCCAATTCATTCCTTAAGCCTGCTGAGCTTAAGGAATGGTCGGAGTGGCTCAGCCCAGCCCTCCAAGTCCAACTACCCACTCCACCATACCCAACAATTCTGATTGGTTCAGTTTGAATTAACTGAACGAACCATCCAGAATGTAATGTTCAGAAATTCATCCTTTTGGATGATTTCCGTTCATTATATCACCCCCTGCTAAAACGGCCCTCCGGGGGCAGAGAGCCGCCATTTTGGGAGGAAATCATTGGCAAGAGGTCTTCCTGGGGTGAGTCACCTCGAGCCCCAAGAAGGATCCTCTCGAGGGAAATGGGGGGGATGGAAACCGGAAACTGGGCTGTTGGAGTAAGCCCTAACAGGTAAGGACATTCATACCCAACACCTGGCCAAATCACCACCTCCCGGAGGCTACCACTAGGAATGGCCTTCCCATCCCGACCGGGAAGGTGCTTTCCCCAATGATAGCCCCGGAAGGCGCGAAACAGCGCTGGCCATGGGCCATCCCCTTTGCGCTGTCAGGCCTGAGAATGGCCTTCCCATCCCAACCAGGAAGGCGCTTTCCTCAGTCCTGCTGGCAGTGGGGTTGACCCCATGGCGCTGGTGCTGGGGCGAATATCCTCCCCTTTTGGGACTTTCCGTGGTTGAGGGAACCTGCTGGGAACAGGTGCCCTCAGACACAGCTGCTGGAATTGGTGGGAACCTGAAATTTGGCAGACCCTCAAATTTCACTGATGTCACAGGGCTGGCCATTGGTCGCTGGGTTGGCCCAGCGCCAGTTTCCTCAACAGCTGGGACAAAACGGAAATCCTCTGAGGTTCAGGACCACCTCCAACCAGAAGCAAAATGAAGTTGAAACAATGTCATGGGTGGGGATCCCAGACCCCATCCGTTTCATCCTGGAAATGCCCACGCGGCGGCATTCCAGGTGGGCAACCTAACCAGACAGACTTAGGCACAGGCGAGGCGAACCCTTTCTCATCAAATCTCAGAAATGCCCATGCGGTGGCAAATGGAGTGATGAGGCCAGACTGTCACTAATATGAGGTCCCTTATCACAAACCCAAACCCAAAAATATCAGGTGAGCGAGGCGTGACACCTCAAAAGAACTTAATTTTTATTTTAAAAATAATAAAAGACTGAACCGGAGGGGACCAAGGCCAAGAATTAGAATTCCAACTTGGAATTTGAGAAGGTCAGGTTCAACTTATATAAAGTCACTTCCGAGGAGCCTCTCCAATTCATTCCTTAAGCCTGCTGGGCTTAAGGAATGGTCAGAGCGGCTCAGCCCAGCCCTCTGAGTCTGACCACCCACTCCACCATACCCAACAATTCTGATTGGTTCAGTTTGAATTAACCAAATGAACCAATTGGAATGTAACGTTCAGAAATTCATCCTTTCGGATGATTTCCATTTGTTACAGGGGTGGCCTCTTCAGGCTGTATGTCTGCTAATACAAATTCTCCACTCAGCACTCTGCATGGAGAGTAGGATTCGTTTGTAGTGGGTTTTAATCCCGTGAGGACCTGTGGCCAATGTGTGTGATGCAAGGTATTTCATCAGGGAGTGGGGGTTCAATGGATTGTTGAGGCCAAAGGTGTGGGAGAAGTTGGAGCAGGATGCGCGGGACCAGTGTTGGGAGGGGAGTGTAGGGGCGGTGACAGCTGCAATCCAGGTGCCCAGGATCTTGGCAACATGGGCTTTGAAGTCAAGCAGGCCCATGCCACCATGATGATGAGAGCCAAACATGACCTCTAGCTGTACTGGTGGAGGGCGGCCTGACCAAAGCCATCCTTGCAGCAAGGTATACAAGGATTTGAAGAAGCTTGGGGAGAAGGGGATGGTGTGGGCTCCAAACCAGACTTTGGAGAGGAGCATAGAGTTGGCTAAAACAACCTTGCCAGTAAGGGAAGTAGGGTGGGCACTGAGAGAGTCGATTTGCTTCATCACGTTGTCCAGAATATGGCACTTGTGATGGTTGAGGTCTATCCTCAGCATCACATTGCCCTAATCTTTGGTAAGACAGGGCAGGCTGTGTCTGGATGTATGGAGGAGGAGGGGAGTTGGTCCTGGCAGGGACGCCTAAGGGGCAGGAGCTTGAAGGATGCCAAGGAGCAAGATGGGCGTCCAAGTCGAGGAAAAACGAGAATCAAGTAAAATGGGGAGTTTTGAGATTCAATTTGGATTCGAATCAAGAATGGAATGGAATGGGTGCTTGGAAGTTTCGCGGTTTGTTTGGAATTCGAAATGGAACTGGTGCGGAACTGTTGAGGATTGGAACTGGCACAGAACCATTGAGTGAGGATTCCGCGATCCTGCTGTAAGGTTTACACCAAGCATCAGTCAGATTAGCATCATAAGCTTGTGTTATATTTTATATTAGCTTGTAGCATGTGTATATAGGGAAGGAACTGGGAGCTGGAGGCTTCTCAGTTCTGTTTTCTATCGACCTGGCCAATATTAAATAAAAAAGAACTTAAAATTCATATATTTATACTTTGAGTTTATTTTAAAAATATTGCCTAACTGCAGCCATGTTTGGCTTGAATCAACAAGAATTGGACTTGGAGAGTGAGCTTGGGAGAGTTATTGCCTCCCTTTATACCTTGTCTTGGAGTCAAGGCATGTTGCTGGGGTTAAGTATACTTGCAACTGTCTTCCAGGGGGTGCTTGTCCAGTCTTGTAGCGCGCGCACAAGGAGAGTAGTATCAGGAGCCCTGTCAGCCCTATGGTCTGTAACATGGATTCTCTTGCCCAACTCATTTGTGGCTCATTGGAAGGAGCCGGTGCGTTACAGCACTCCATTACTGCTGATGTGTATCCTCCTACCTCCATCAACACGCCCAGATGGCGTACCGGTCTTATGGTAGGGCGTGGCACGAAGGGAGCATCAGTGGGGCGGTGTGTGTTGAGCTGGTAGGGCGAGGATGTGGGCGAGCAGATGGGCCAGGTTGGGAACTAATTGCTAGGGCCCAGCAGTTCTGAAAAATGACCAAGGAGGATGATTTCGGTTTTGGAAGCATTCAGTGCCACGTTACTTACCTGGGAATATTCCTGGATGAGAGCTTCAAGCGCGCGTGCATCTTGATTATTAGACACCCCAACCACACAATCATCTGTGAACGCCATTATATTGACTGGGGCTTGTCCTGGCACATGGACCCCAGTGAGTTGGGCATTCACATTTCGCAGTAGTGGGTCAAAGCTGAAGTTGTATAAGAGTGGGCTGAGGGGGTCCCCTTGTCGCAAGCCCCTTTGAGGGCGGACTACTTCCATTAGGAAGCCAGGGCTGCATACTGCCATTGTTGCAGATTCCGTGAGCAGCATCACCCAGTTGATGAAGCGAGGGGGTAGGAGGAATTGATGGAGGCAGGCCCTGAGGTATTCCCAGTTTACTCTATCATAGGCCTTCTGTTGGTCCAAGAATACAAGTGCCCCAGAGGCTGTGGACTGACATGCATTAGCCACAGAGTGCACATTATCCCAAATCGACCTTCTGGTTATGAAACTGAATTGTTCTGGGGAGATGGTGGTAGATGCTACAATCCCTAAATGGCTAACCATGATTTTTATTAAAATTTTAGTGTCTGTGTTTGTTAAAGAAATGGGGCACCAGTTGGCTAAGTCTAACTTATCCCCTTTCTTGAAGAGTGTGATGGTAAAGGCCTCATGTCTTCCTGGTAGAAGGCGTGTTTCCAACAGGCTTTGGTTAAGTGAGGCGAGCAGCAATAGGGATATATATTTGAAATACTTTTTGTAGAATTCATATGGAATGCCATCTGAGCCTGGGCATTTTCAGTTTGGTGTACCACAAATGGCTTTCCATAATTTGTTTGGAGTAATCAAATTCATTATTTCTGGGTATCAGAAAATGGTGCAGATGTGAGCTCAGTCGAGAAATTCCACCACTTCAGCTGGCTGAATTGGATCAGATTGGTACAACTCAGAGTAATACTTTTGTGTTTTGATTGCCACTTCAGCTGGCATATCCGCAATGGAATCATCTGATCTTCGTACCTGTGTGTAGGCCACACTCTGGCATGGTGTGAAATTTTTTTTAAAGAAATGTGCGGTGCTTGTCACCTTTTGTGATGCGTTTGGCCCTGTACTGAACACAAACCTGATGTTTGTGTTGCCTTTTGAGTGCATTGAGGTGGGCAGCTGCCTCCGCCCACTTCTGGCCCCATGCAGAGCTGTACCCTGTAGCTGGGATATTGGACTCCAGGTGTACCAACTCTGCCAGAGCGCGCGAAATGACTGCCAATGTGGCTCGTGAGCATCTGGAGGAGAGATGGCAAGAGTGGCAGATGGTGTCATCTTTGAAAGTTGCCCATGTGGAAATGGGGTCCACGCAAAATGGTGCAACAAACTTTTTTGCCAAAGTTGCCGCTTCCAACCACATGGAAATTCTGGCAACGTGAGCTCAGAGGGGCAGATTTTGCACCAATGTAGGGCCTTAGCAGCTGTGACAGTTAGGTGGTAGGTTAACGAGCCAGTCAATGGTCAGAGAATTCTATTTTTATTGTTTTGAATTGGGAGATGTGGGGTTGGAATTTCGCTGGCGTTAGGATAAGGTTGATGCGGGTCATGGACCTTAATTGGCCATTGAGGACATGGGATGCGTCATGTTTTTGAGCAGCGGGGCATGTCTTGGCAGCACATCCATTAACCCAAGGGTGGCCTTTAGAACGCGCAGTTCTATGTGACCCTGGGGGGCATGGGGTGAGGAAGGCCACCGGTCTGTTGGTGTGTTTAGCCAGCAGTTCATGTCGCCAACTACAAAAGGGTCTGGGGGTAGTGGGAGGGGTTTGACCAATGAGAAAAATTCTCAACACTTGCATGCACCATTTGGGGCATAGATGTTGATGATTGCGTGCGCTACATCAGCCCATGAGAAAGTGATGATGAGAACTTGGCCATTTAGGAATGTTTCTGATGATAAAAATTTGAAAAAACTATTTTTCTGAATTAGCACCCCACAGTGATTTGACCAAAAGGATAGGGATGGGAGGAGCATTTTTTTCAAGCTTCCTTGGAACCTCATGGACAGTGGGACTCCTGGATGGCCAGGATATCCACGGGTAAATTGTGTTGTATAAAACTCAGTTTCCTAGCCTGGGATGGGGAGGCCTTGAGTCTGGCAATATTCAACATCCCTAAAGTGAAGGTTTCCCCCATCACACCTTAGGTGTGAGGGGTAGGCACCCGGGCCCACCAGCCTCCTCTAGATCCCCACGGGCCTTCACAGCAGCGTGGGTGTTAGCAGCAATGCTATCAGGATTTTTGTTAATTTTTGCGGAAAGAGTTGCATTGGCTTTAGCCTTCACTTTTTGTTTTCCCAACTTCGGACAATTTTTTTGCGTTGCGGATGAGTTTGGTGCACCATTGAGTGGGTCAAAAATTTTTTCAGTTGGGATGGGTCCCAAGTTGGTTTTGACCAGAGCTTGGGTGCAACGATTGGGTGAGATCAAATCCCCCATCGGATCCTTGGATTGAGTGGCCCACTTGGCATGGGCTTCCCAATCTGATTGGTTGATAAATTCCTAAGTTGCTTCCACTGCAAAGGTTTCAATGTCCTCCTGGCGTTGTGAGTGTGGGATAGCGGTGGTGGCTTTGGCCGCTTCCTTGGCTATGGCCCTGTGGGCCTTCTTGGCCTTCTTCCACTCTTTCAGGGAGATAGGCTTTACCAGTAGGTAGCAGCCTTGTGCTCCCCACGGGAAAGCCTCTTTGGTGCTTGCAGTTGGTTCATAGTGCGCCTCTCCGCTGGCCATGGCCACTGAGGGGTGCTCTTGGAATGTGACGCCTTCCTTGGTGGGGCATGCATGCACCTTATGGCTGAACGCATCACAGTGGGTGCAAATGGGGGGTGCGCTGTCCACGGTCACTTGGAATGGGTGGGTGGTATGCCCTGTGATATCAATAAAAGTGGAGTGCAGGATCTGAGTTAGTTCCTTCACGATCTCCTCAGTTGGGGTCAGGACTGCGATGGCTTTGCCAGTGCATAGGTGTGGCATCAGCGTGAAGCGTTGCATTTTGAAAGATTGTATTTCACTGTAAATGGCGAGACCATCCTTCAGGTGTTGCTCCAAAATGTCACGTTTTACCGTAGTAGGCAAAAAGTCAAATGTGAGGAAAATTTGGTTTGATTTTATCCATCTGGTGCATTTGGTTTTTATGACCCATTGCCCTTTGGGGAGGTCAACCACTATGCGCACCGCAGCAGCCTTGTCTGCTGCATCCTTGTTTTCAGAACCTAGGTCCATCCAACTGCGTGACATGGAGTGAGGTGCAGTGTACACCGCGGTCAGGAAAATTGTGTGCACATCTTCACAAAATTTTTCCCATAAGGCCGTTTGTTGGATGTCCAGAAACACGCGGACTCCAAATTCCACCAATGAAAGTGGCTGGGAGTGTGGCGTGTTGATGTACTGGTTGCATTATGCTTGCCATGCGAGTATTTCTGGGGAAATAGTGACCGCCAGTTTTTCAAGATTTTTGTCTATTCTTCCAGTTTCTCCAGGGCGTTTTTGAACGTTGGAGGCTGTGGGCCTTCCACCTGCTCCTCTTACCTTACTTGCCCAACTGCTCCCTGACATGGGTGCAGACTAATCTCCTCTGTGATATTATTAAACTAGATTCAGTCTTGAATTGAATAGGCTGCAAAAGTGATTGCAACAAGAAAGAAAAGTTCTACTTTCCCATTTCTTAGTTTAGATAAAATTCTAAACAAAAAACCAAGAGATCTGTGATTTTAAGAAGACTGCTGGATATCATGTGGCAAAGTATTCCAATTTTAAAAATTCTGCTAGTGCTCGCAGTTTCTCTATTCTCCTATTATCCCACAATATCTATGGTTGTACTAAAGGAATTCTGGCTGATGTTTTGTATGGTAACTTATCCTAGGGCCTGAGCAGTCTTATTTATTATCAGCAAGCTCCAGGACATACTGCCTCCATTCAACCACCAGTCATAATTGTGACCTCATTCAATAATGTATGCCTCTCAATTACTATATGAACATAAAATTATATTTTAAGCTTAAATTAGAATTACTAGTTTAAACCACTTAAAAAATATAAAGAAACACATCTCAATTTATATAACTTAATTTTACATAATATATTGTACTAATTTATAGTGTATTGAGATAGTTGTAAGTTTTATTAGTGATGACCTAGTAAAGTCCCATATATATTAATGGTTTGACCTTTTGGTTTTGCGACCAATGCCCTGAACCGAGATAGTGAATAGCAAAGGTGGTCCATGGAGTTCCTGGCCTATCATACACCGCGCATGGAGGTTTTCTGGGTTTTATCCTCCTTTCCCATTTTCTTCACTTCCCTAATTGGTGCGGTATCATCCCCAGGTCAGCTTACCTCAAATAAAATTTAAAATTTAATGTTTGACCTTTCTAATATAATTAAGTTCAGAATACTAGATAGATTTCTTCTGGATGTAGATGATAAAGCTTAAATATATAGGGAGATTATAACTAACATACATAACATCTGCAAAGCCACACTGAGTATATCTTAATACTGTTGCTTAAATCTAACACTTTCTTTTTTTAAGAAAATTTCTTGGTTTAGTTTTTTATATAGTTAAAAACATATTGTATTAATAAATAGTTTTAAATTTTAAATTTTTAACTTTTATTTGGGGAATGCTGACCAGGGGATGGATACTTCCAATATGTAAGCTAAAGAGAATAATATCAGCAATGGGAGGGCACCCCAGAGAAGCAAACGCTATCTCATGTTGCCAGCAGTAATGGCAAGATATGGAAGGATGTTATGTGTGTAGGGGATTATGCCACTATTGAGCACATATGTAGGAAGGGGTCAGAAGTTATGGATTAAACTTAAAACCAGGATGAGACAAACTAATGGCAACGGGATGGTAGGAACTAAAGTTATAAGCTTAAAAGTGGTCCACAAGTTGCAACTGGAACCAGCGTACAGCTTCCTGGAAGGTGGGAGTAGAGCCTGAGATAGCATCCAAGACCACCGTGTGGATAGTCCATATTGCGATTGCAACCTCTAAGGCTTTGAGGAAGATGGTATAGGGGAAATCAAGGACAAGGGGAAGAAATCCTTAATAGGATGAGGGGCTACGTCTGATCCTGGCGTAAGAGATGCTGAACCTTACGCCATATCGCTTTTGATGGGGGGCACTCCTCCAGGCGGTGAACCAAAGTTCCATACTGGTCACAAACAACACAAGATGAGTGCAAAGCATTAGAGCACTTGGCAGTATGGAATACCCACTTCAAGCATCGCTACACGTGGGAACAAATATGCAGCTGATGAAGAGGGTGGTGGGAATACTTCCAAATTGCTTTCTGGGTGCCAAGGGAGTAGGGGATGTCCTTTATGTCCAGGTAATCCACCCTGGCTGATAGGGGATCTCATGAGTATCACTCCGTTCATAAATGGTTGTCCTTGTACTTTCTGGGTGAACTGAGGAGTAGGGCGCCTTCTATGGGCGGTGTGCCCACTGATGTTGATTCTCCACTCAGCGCTCTGCATGGAGAGAAGAATTCTATTGAAGTGGGGAGACGTCCCATGTGGGCCTGCTGCAGAAGGGTGTGAGGCGAAATACTTTAACAGAGAATGGGGTGAGTTTATTGCTGAGGCCCAGGGCTTGGGAGAAGCTGGAGCGGCCATGCGTGATAAGTGCTGGGCTGAGATTAATGGGTTGGTGACTGCAGAGATCCAGGTGCCAAGTATTTTGGTGCATGGGCCTCAAAGTTGAGAAGGCCCATGCCACCACTTTGGCGAGGCCAAACATGACATCCAGGATCACTGGCGGTGTGCTGCCTAACCAAAGTCACCCTTGAAGAAGAGCGTATACTGACTTGAATAAATAAGGGAAAAAAGCGATGGCATGGGTCCCAAACCAAACTTTAGAAAGGAGCATAGAGTTGGATAGCACTACCTTTCCTGTAAGGTAACTGTGGCATGCCTTGAGTGAAGCTATGCATTTCGAAACGTTGTCCAGAATATGGTGCTCCATCACCTTTGAGGCGTACCATCCTACCTCCAGTCACACCCCCAAATGGCGGACTGGATCAGCGGTGGGGTTTGTCACAAAGGGGAGCGTGAGTGGGGAAGTGTGGGATGGGATTGGCAAGTGAACCCGTGAGCAAGTAGCTCAAGCAGATAGAAAACGGGGCGCTGGGGACCAGCAGGATTGATACTGACCAAGGAAAATAATTTCAGGTTTAGAGGCGTCAACTTGCAGCATTACTTACCATGGAGTAAGCCTGCATAGTAGCTTCAAGCACGCGTGCATCATGATTGTTAGACACCCCAACTACACAATCATAAGCAAATGTCAACATCTGACTGGTGCTTTTGCATTGAACATGGACACCAATTAGGCTGGCAAAATACATTGCAAAGAATTAGGTTAAGGATGTAGTTATAAAAGAGTGGGCTTCGGGGGTCCCCTTGGCGTAGGCCCCTTTGAGGATGAACTACATCCTTTAGGGAGCCAGGGCCACGCATAGCCATTGTGGCAGATTCCCTGAGCAACATCACCCAATTAATGAAATTATAGGGGAGGTAGACTTGTGGAGGCAGGCTGTAAGGTAATCCCAGTTGATCCTATCATAAGCCTTCTGATGTTTTAAAAAACAAGTGCTCCATAAGCAGTGGATTGGCAGACGTTGGCTACAGTATCTATATTGTCCCAAATAGAGCTTCTGGGAATTAAACCAAATTGCGCAGGGGAAATGAGAGCAGAGCATCTACCCCTAGGCGGTTTGCATTGATTTTGGTAAAAAGTTTAGTATCTGTGTTAGTAAGTGATATGGGGCGCCAGTTCACCAATTTAGCTTATCCTCTTTCTTGTACATCATTATTGTGTAGGCCTCTTGCCCTCCAGGGAGGAGGCGCATCTCTACTAGGCACTGGTTCATTGAGGAGAGCAGTAAGAGGGAAAAGTATTTAAAGTATTTCTTATAGAACTCATAAGGAATCCCATCTGGTTTGGAAATTTCCTGTACTGTGCAATGCAAAAGGTGGACCAGAGTCTATCCCAATAAATTAAATTCATCAACTCTAGATAACGGGAAATGGTGCATATATGTGCACTTTCAAGAAAATTGTCAACGTAAGCCAGCTGAACTGGATCAGAGCAAAACAATTTAGAGTAATAATTTTTAACTTTGCTTGTCACTTTGGTAAGAGTATCTGCGACTGATTGGTCTATCTGCCTCACCTGTGTGAAGGCCAGCTCTGTCTCAGTGAGAGGTTTTTTAAATAAAGTAAGCGGAGAATGTGTCGCTCACCAATATATGCTTTTGCCTTATACTGAACACAAACTGGATGTTTGTGTTGTCTTACCAGTGTGTTGAGGCAAGCGGAAACTCTGCACTCTTATGACCTCAAGCTGGGCTGTAGCCTGCTGCTGGAACATTAGATTCGAAATGGGTCGCTTCTTCCAGCATGTGCAAAATGACAGCCAGGGCGCCTGAGAGCGTTGTGATGAAAGTGGCATGCCTGGCGGATGGTGTGCACTTGAAGGTTGACCAGGTAGAAAGTGGGTCTACACATAACGGTGTGGTGAATTCTGGAGCCAAGGTTTTGGTGTCCACCAATGAGGAAAACCAGGGCGACATGATCTAAGCTGGGCGGAGTTTGCACCACTTTGGTGCCAGTGCCGCTGGATGTGACAAGGAGAAGGAAATCAATACCATTCTGTGGTTAGATAAATCAAATTTCGTCATAAAGTGGGCAATTTGAGACTGAACTTCAACGGTGTGATATTAAGGTCAATGCAGGACATAGTCCTCAGCTGGGCGTTGTGCACATGAGGATGAGACATGTTTGCAAGCAGTGATGCATGAAGCGTCATAGTATCAAACAACCCCAAAGTGACCTTTAGAACCCAAAGTTCACGTGCCTCTGCGGGTGTATAGGAGACAAGGACCAGCAGTTGGTGGCTGGGTTAGTCCAGCAGTTCATGTCGCCTACAACAAATGGGGCAGGGGTAAGCGGGAGGGAGTTGACAGCTTAAAAATTCCAGATGTGCTCATGCACAGGTTGGGGTGTAAATGTTAACGACAGCTTGCACTTTGTCATCCCACAAAAAGGATACAATAAGGACACAGACTTTGAGGTACAATGTTGATGAAATAAATTTAAAATTGCAGTTTACTTAAATAAGCACCCCACTGTGCAGTGACTTAAAGAAAGGGAAGGTAGGAGCATGGTTGCCCATGAGTCCTCTGCACAGCGTGGACAGTGGGTTTCCTGAATGGCCAGGATGTCCACGGGTAAATTATTCTTTAAAAAACTCAGTTTCCTAGCCTGGGACAGTGAGGCCTTGAGTCCAGAAATGTTCAACATCCCAATAGTAATGGCTCCCCCATTGCAACTTAGGTGTGAGGGGAAGAGTTCCTGTGCTATTCAGACTTCTCTTTATCAGCAAATTGCTGTTTGACAGAGCAGGTATTCTGTGCTATGGAGTAAGGTTCATTATGGGTTACTTTCACGGTGGGGTTGGCGTTGGCTTTTGCCTTCTGCTTATTTACCCTTAAAGTTTTTTTTCTTTGAGGTTGTACCTGCGGTGCACCATCACATGTTGGCAAAATTTTGAAAGGTATATTGGTGGGCAACTTAGTTTTGATTGAGGCTTGGTAGCATTGGGTGAGTGAATCTGACTCACCCAATGGGTGATCAGCTGGGGTGGGCCAATATGATTGGTGGAAGGATTTTCCAGCTGCTTACACATTGAATGCCTCAATGTCCTCCTGGAGCTGGGCGTGCGGAATCATGAATGCAGCCATGGCCGCCACCTTGGCCACTGCACTGTGGGCCTGCTTGGCCTTCTTATGCTCCTGCGGGGACACAGGCTTTAATTGAGTATAGAGCCCAGGGTGCCCCATGTAAAAGCGGCGTCAGTGTCTATTGCTGGTTTATAAGTGGCCTCTTCACTGCTCATTGCATCTGGGATAAATTTTTGGTTTTGTAAAGCTCTCCTTGGCAGGGCAGGTATGGGCCTTGTGGCCAAAATGTGACAGAAGGTGCAGATAGGAGGCGCGCTATCCATGGTAACCTGGAATGGGCTGGATTCTTACCCATCAATTTTTACAAAAACTATGTGTAGGATTTGTGTCTAATCTTTTGATACGCGCAGATGGGGTGAGAACAGAAATCGCTTTGCCCATGCACAGGTTTGGCATGAGCATAAAGCACTGCATCTAGAAGGATTATATTTCCTCATAGTTGGTGAGCCCAGCCTTCAGGTGGTGCTCCAGCACAGTGTGCTTAATTGTTGTAGGCAGGAAGTCAAAAGTTACAAAAATTTGGTTAGATTTAATCATATGAGTGCTCTTCATGTCAAATACCTGTTGACCATCCGGGAAGTCCATCACCACCCACGCTTTTAGCTGCTTTGTTTAGTATATTTTTGCTTTTGAACCAAGATACAGCCAAAAGCAAGCCTTAAGTGCGGTGTGATGTACACTGCGTTTGGGAAATGTATGTGTACATCTCCACAAAACTTCTATCAAAACACCGTTTGTTGTATATCTAGGAAGACTTGCATCCCGTGCTACTGATGACAGTGGCTGGGAGTGAGGCATATTGATGAACTGCTTGCAGCGCGCTTGCCAGGCCAAAATTTATGGGGAAATGCTAACAGCCAATTTTTATCATTAATTTTATTTAGGCTGCCAGTGTTTCTGGGGAGTTTATGAAACTTATTTGGTGTGGGCCCACTCCTATGTCCTTAACTTTGCTTGTCCAACTGCTACCTGACATTGAGTGCACACTAATCTCCTCGATGAGATTATCAAACTTACCTTTGCTTTGAATTAAATATGTTGCAAAGGTGTTTGCAACGAGAAAGAAATGTCTTTGTATTAGTAAATAGCTATAATATCAATTTATTAAAAATTAATCAATTTAGCTTTTTAAATCAAATTATAAAGTTTTTAAACCGTCAAAAAATAAAAATGTGGTTGTAGATATGAAAATTATTAGAAACTAAACTATAGAAGGAAAAGAAAGTAGACTTCATCAAGTACAACATTAATACCATGTCCCTGATAGTGAGAGTGCTTAAAGCAAGAATATTTGAGACACTGGTAACTTGTGACAGCCCATCATATAGCTGATCATGTGTTAATGGTTCTTGTAGAAGATTTAAACCAACATGTGAAAGGTATTGTCCAAGAAGTTTCTAATAGTCTTAGAAAGTGCTGGGCAAAAAGAATACTACCAGAAAAAATAGTAAATTTAAGATTATTCAGAATCAATGACATCAGTTCTAGGGATAAGAAACTGAAAACCATTAATTGGACCAGATAGAATTGGAGCCCTTATATTAGTTAGAGCTCATCAACAAATGAGTATGTTCCATTACAAGTCTCAGTTTAGGATTGAATTTACATAAGTGTATAATTGGCACTTCAACCTCAAACTCAAGTCAATATAAAGGAAAAGAACCAGATTCTCATGAGTTTAGCTCTACAGGTATAAGTATTTTAGTACCTCTCATACCAGGATAAACAGTATCTTTAGAGTAGTAAAATTGTCTTGGTCTAAGTCAAGAGTGGAGAAATTTTTTTAAATAGCTTTACATTTGGATTAGTTGTCACTAAAATTCTACACCCTTGAAAGAATATTGAAGCCTTGCGCAATTAATTCTAATAAGTTATTAATAAGGGTAAACAAATTTATAAAAGTTATTTATGCTGTATTTAATATAATAGGATAAATACTGTAATGACTGTAAATTTCTGAGAACTAAGATTACTCAAAACACTTTTTTAATGAGCTCCAAATGTTACCTTAAAGCTGTGTTGCTCACTTCAGCTCTTAAGTCTATAGCACAGGTTTTGATATATGTGTTGTGAAGTAGTTTATAGTAAATTAAATGGGCCGGTAATAGTATGAAGATTTTCACTTTAGATGAGCTTCTCAGAACCACGTTGAGTACAACCTCCCTTGGTAGACTGGTGCTAACGCTCTCCTCTCCACCTTGAGGGTCTTTCTGCAGAGAAGGAAACCTCTAACTCTGAATCTTCCTTCTAGTGTAATTAACCTACTATTAGATTCAAGTTTCTCGCTTTCCCTATTGATGCAGGAGCCCATGGAGACTTTAATATCATTAAAGTATAGAAAGATAACTGATCTTTTAACTCAAATCCCTAAAGTAATTACACAATTAATATTATAGTCTAACTTATTAAATATCTTTACATCTCTAAGAATCTCAACCTGTTTATTTAACAAAAACAAGGGAATTTATAGGGGAATCCAGTTCCCAACTCTTCCTTTTGCACCCCATTTAGAAAGGGAAGCCATTTCTAACGAATTAACTCTTGAAAAGCGCTTAAAATTAAAAACTTCCTTATCCACCTAACCAGATTCTATCCAAGTTAATAATGCAATCTCATTTTGGGCTGAATCAAGAAAGTGTCTCAACTCATTTGTCTAATTTCATCATATTACCTTTATTAAATTATTAACCTGATTAGTAAATGAGAGCTTTTACCCATAAACAGAAGATCAATCAACCTAAAAGTTTACCTTGCAAATTCTATCAGAAGAGTTTTCAATGTCCAGCAAATAATCTCTTAGGTTCAGTAACAAACTGATCAGATTGATAAAATAAATTAATTATTTATAAGTACATAAGGAATTAAATCACTTGTTTATTGACATTATTTGTTCTTGATGAAACATTTTTAAATTGGCAAAAGATTGATCCCAGCGTATAGGGTAATATTTGTTAATAATATTTCACTAAGCAATAATTATAATATGAATTATACCTCCCACATCCAGTAGAGGGCTTTAGCACCTAATAGGCAAGTAGATGGTGAAATAATCGGTCAAGTGGATGATGTAGCAAACTAAAATTACAATAGGGACCACGACAGTGCGTGGTTGTAAAATAAGTGCTCTATCCAAGCACTATACATTCTACTCTTTATGATTGGTTTGACAGACATATTTTTCAATAAAAAAGATCTTTAAGTTTAGGCTAGATAGCAAGCTTCTAGTTACATGCATCCAGAATTTGTGCACGCCTCAATATGAATAACAGGTGAAATCTACAGAAATAACTACTTAATACTATAGAAATACCACCAAAAAGAAAAGTATAGCAGTAAATATCATAGAGTGTGCGATTTATTGCCATGATTACTTTCCCATGCTGAGTTAATTGATCATTTAAAAATAAATTTAACTAAAAAATTTTATAAAACAAGATCTGATGGAGTTGGAATGCACATTGACTCATCAGTTAAGGTATGAGGAACTAAAAAATCATAATGTGCTGTCTGCCATTAAGATGAGGAGTATCAGTAATTCCTTTTAAGGCAACGTAAAGTACATCAACACAATTATTTCTATAGTAAGCTTCTAGATTTTTTTTAAGAAATGTTTATTTATACTCAAGCCCTTTAAAGAAGGAAAAACATGTTGTAAATTAACTTCATCTAATGCATAATATACTCAAATGCTCTAGTACTAAAAAATATACTTAAATGCTCTAGACTTCCCATAATTAACAGACTTACTAAGAGTTTCTAGTATTTTGTAATATAATGAGGGTAATAAACTTCTATAGGATCGCTTCTAGGAAAAGATTAAATTCTTTTAAGTAATATATTGAGTTGCTTTTAGTACAAAAACTTATGGTAAGCTAGTTGCTATACTATAAGATTTTATAACAGGAGCTGGTGACGCATTTTTATCCCAAACTATGATGACAAAATGGAGTTTTCATTGAGATAAGGTCCTTCAGATTTGAGATTGCTTCCATTGAATCATATATAAATCATAATCAAACGTAGATCTTAAAGATAATCAGGGACATTTCTTAATATAATTCTGTGCATTGAAGAAGGATCACATTATTCATTATGTATGTGATTCCATAACTCAGGAGTATTTGCAAAATTAACAGTGGTAAAACTGTAACATACAGATGACTTAGCTGAGGTCCTAAGTAGTCCTTACTGCCCCATCAATGTATTGATCTCAATATATGTCATATTAGAAGGACTAAAAGCTTACGTTCCAATTTATAATGTGTGTAAAATTCTGGAAAGGCGCTGCTCACAGCTGCTTAGCTGTATGGTCCCAAACTATAATAGCTTGAAGGAGTACTAATGGACTCAGCTGATGTTCAAAAATTGTGACCATTAAGTAGACCACAAACAGGAATTAAGTTTACAATTCAAGTGTGTGATAATAAATCCTATAATTAACAAAAGAATTGATTTTATACTTTTTTCCATGAGAAACCCATAGTTCATCACTTGGGAAAGACCAGTCATAGGATAATTTAATAAAAATAGAATTTTATATGATATTAATAGCTCACAAAGATGGCCATAATTCAGGGGTTTGTTCCCCATAGCAAATCTTAGAACGTTCATATGGGAATTGATGCAACTACAAGCTTTCAGATATTCATCCTTCAACTTAAAATTCATGTAAGTGTGTTTGATATGGGGTTTGGACTCATAGTATTAATCATTCTACTTTTTTCCAGATTCTTAATCAAATTGACGAATTTTAATATAAATTGGCGCGTTTATGATCAAGAGGACTAATTTTAGCTAGTTGAAGGATTATCCTATCAGAATAATTACAACCTCTTCATTTATTAAGGTTCTGTCCTGAATAATTAATCAACAAAGCTAAGATGAATCCACACAGAATAGGTCTTAACAGTTTACAAATCACATTCCTCATAATATTCTCAATTTTATCTTTTAAAGGAGATTTTTGTTCTTAATTGGTGGAAAAACATTTCCTTTTTGGAACCCCCTCTAAATCTATAAAAGAGGGTTTTTTCTTAGACATTAGCACTAAGTTCAAGTTAGTGCACGAGCGAGCTTCACCATCAGTTCATCTTTTTTGCTGAAGTTTAAAAGGACATTTTAACTCAATTCAAGCATTCCAGTCAAGGTTAAGAGAAAAAGTATTACTCCTATCATAACTAAAAACGCCAAAGAATTTGTAACAGATTTTGTCATATTAATCAACTGTTTGACCCTTAAACATTCTTCTAAACTAGTCAAACACCCAATTGTTTGACATACTCTCAAAAAGGTTGGTGGAAAATAAGGGCGTAGATATCGCCGGTTGACACTGTCTATATTGATTAGAAGCAAGAAAAAAAAGAATATCCATCGCCCTCTAATAAATGACAACAAAAGATCCTTCCCATATGGACTCAAGTTTGCCACTTCTAAGGAGATGCAAGTAGGGTTTGTCTAGACAAAATTAACATCTGGGAAGATGGAAGAGGCTGTCTAATCTCATTAGCAACTCAACCCTCTTTAGTGACAGTCTTTGCTAAATTAGTCATGGCATCAGATTTCAGCTGAATTATGTGTTTTTCAAACATCTTCATAGCTTTATCAAGACCTTCATTCCTAGCAGAAAGGATATTTTTCTGGTAAAAAGGCGTTTACCCCAAGTTAATATCATATAGGATGCAAAAAGTAGACATTTAAGAATTATTGGTAATTAATATGATATGCCATAAGCGCAATAGGCAAGAAATGATCACATTGTAGAGGGTCTGAGGAGCCCATCTTTCATAAAAATAGAAACCAAGATTCCAAATTATCCTTCTACAGTACTGTTCATTAGAGGGTTTATGAGCCAAATAAACTGTTATTCTATCATAAGGTAGCTATAACCTTGACCACTCTTAGGTGAATTTTCCATTGTCGCAGAGAAGAACCTGGGGCAATCATGGCAAGTGAAGATATACAGATATAATAATTTTGCAGTAGTCATGGCAGTTTGTTAGGAGAGCAACAGCTTTAACCAATTTTATAAAATATCAATGTTAACAATTATATTTTACATGAGTGTTTTGGGGTAGGAGACCTACTACATCTAGGCTTATATTGTGGAATGGTTATTAGGGATAGTATAATAATTTTGATATTTTGGCTTGAAACTGGATTACTTTTTACAGGTTAAGCAGGCATACAGGACTTTGTTTATGGATTCCATAATACCCTCCCACAGTATCTATTTCTAATCCACTCAAGCTATACGCAATGCTGTGCCAAGGGTAGAGTGAGCAACTATGATACTGGTACTCACACTGAAGGTTAAAGATAGGGAAACCAATTTGCAACTACATTATATATACCTCCTTCTCTCCACTTTAGTGTTTCAGGATTAGTTGCTCCAGCATTTTCATGACTAGTTTATCCTCATCGTCCCAAGCATAAGGGGACAAAAGAGGGCCATGCAATTTCTCTGTTTCACTATTTTTAAGTGAAGGACAGGCAATTAAATCAACCCATCAACAATAATATGTTGAGTCTAATCTCAATGTTAAATCTTCATGTTATAATGTTGGAGCTTCAAGGACCAACGAGACAAACGTTCCTTTAGAATCCTTCATATTTAGTAGCCATTCCAAAGAGGGTAATTGTTAACCATGTTAAAGGTAATTCTGTACAAAATTATGCGGTGATGATTTACAGCAAGCTTATACAACAAGGCACTCCTCTTATATGATGGTATAGTTGCGTGAAGCTTTCAAAAGAATTTTACTAATATGAAACTGGACGATCCACACCGCTTTCACCTAATTGAGCCAGGATGGCTCCAACAGCGTAGTCAGAGAAATCAGTATATATAATGACTGGTCACAATAACCTTGAGGCGTGGGATGGGGCGTTCTTGTAACAATTTTTTAACATCTGTAGCGCGACCTTTTGTTAAGCACCCCAATAAAAGTAGTGTTCTCAAACAATAGTCAAATGTGAAGCTAATTGAGCTGAGAAAACTGAGGTTGAATGGATGGTAATACCCCATAATACCCAGAGCACTTGGATTTCTCAGAGATTTTGAAGTGGAGGTAAATTGGATATTGGTTCAATGCTTATCTTGTAGGGGTGAATTCCTTCCTATGCTAGATGCATGTCAAGGTAAGTTTAATTTCTTTTAAGAAATTTACATTTTGGAAGTATCCTAACTTTAAGGGCAGTTAGCCGAGCGAGTAAAACTGCTTCCACCTCTAGTGCAGGTATGAGCTTGAAACCTGTACTGGCTAGAAATCATTCTCAGTGTGGTATATTTGTCCTAAGGTCGACCCACCTCAATTAATTTGTTGAAAGTATCCTAACTTTATGTTGGATTCATAAAGGCGTTAAAAACATCTTAAGATAAGTAAGATTTTTGTTAAGCGTTTAACAGAAAACAGTGATGTCATCAAGATATAATCTCTTAACTTAGCTCATGATCAAGTAGGATTTATCAAAACTTTGTTGGAATCATTTGGTTGCATTGCACAATCCTTGAGGTAAACCAGTGGGCTAAAATATTCCTCAACTGCAAATAAGAGCACATTTCTCCTGATATTGGAATGAAAGATCCATTTGTTAATATCCCCTGAGCAAGTTCATAGTTGAAAAGAATTTTTAAACTAGAAGAGTTGTGTAAGAGCATATATATGTGAGTGATAGTATAGCTATCTTTTTTGTGAGATTATCTAATTTTTATGTAGTCCAAAATATCTTAACCTACATTCTTCGTTTTAATAAGCAAGAGATTGGACGACCAATGATTTTAGAGGTAATAATAGTCCAGAGTCTATTAACTGCTTGAGTTTGGTCCTCATTTGCTACTCTTTGATCTTTAATTTGATATAAGATAAGAACCTGATTGGACTCTAAATACCAACATCAATTGTGTGGCTCAAATCCTTCACGTTCCCATAGTTAGTATCAGATTTAGATAAAAATCACCGTAGGCATATTTTAATGAGTGAACTTTTTCTAAGCTCTTCCAGGTTTTGTTTATTTAAAATTTGAACATTAAGAAAAGTACATGACATTTTGTCAGTTGGTAGGACCATATCTAACATAGAACAGATAAAGTATAACTTTTCCTTATTTTTATGGGATCATCAAACCTTTACCTATCTCTTGATGTCAAGTTAATGTCCTTATTAGTGAGGTTCCCCAATAGAATATTAATAGTTTCTGTAGAAAGGATTCAATATACTAAGCAATACTCAAGGCTCTAAAGGACCAGCTTCATCAATGCTTTCTATGCGGAATAAGTAGTGTCATGTGATCCTTAAGGTAATTTTGTGTCATCATTCGTTGTTCAGCAGAATTAATTACTATCTCTCTGAGTCATAAAAAGTATGCCTTCTAACGCGTTCACTGACTCAAGCTGTTTCTTTGTAAATCACTCAGGCGTTGGTTAATGCAAAGTACATGCAGAAGTTGGGTACTCAACTAGGCAAGGATATTACTACTTGCTGGGATCTTTATTGTTTAGACCAGACGAACATTATAAAAAGAGCAGGATGAGAAAATCTTGTTTCAAGTTGATGATTCATCTTATTTAATCATATACTGAGTGCAAATAAGCATATTGTGATTGTTGTTGTTTAGGGCCATAGTGGGTGGTGACAGAATGAGCTTCAAAATTTAAATGGTTTAAAAATTATTAGTTTGCATTTGTATTGGCAACTTAGTAACCTTTTTACTGCACATGTTTGGTTTCCTCATGCACTTCGTTGCATTATATAGTAGATTATCATTTGATAATGGTATGATGACTATTATCCATAGTTGAGTATAAATTCTTATATTTTGGCCCAACGGTTGGTCAGTAATCCCAATTGAATACTTGTGATGTCATACTCATAGGGATTCATTCCCTTGTTCTGGTCAACCCAATCTTCACTGAGATACCCTGGTGACAGTATCTTCAGTCCAAAACACAGTCAGCAGCTATCCCCAATTGTGTCTCCTTCTTCTCTAGATCCCCGCTCATATCTTTGCTCTTTTCTCTAAGAGTCTTCTAATTATTGCACACAGCAATAATATCCTTGAGAAAGAACAGCACAATTTAAGCTGATTATAGTTTACTTCTTAAACTATATACCAAATGAAACTCTTAGAACTATATAACTATGTTCTCATAATTACTCCTTTATTATCTATCCTTTATTATAGTGAATCTTAGGGAATTTATAGTGGGGATTCGATCATCACACCCTTGGTTGACACCTCTTTGATGAAACGGTAGCCATTGCTGTTGAATCACCCATCCTCGTCTCAGCAGTGATGGTCTTCCCCATCCTGGCTAGGATTCTGTCATTGGACATCTTTGAGAGCTAAATAGAAAAGGTCAGAAAACGTGTCCCTAACGTTTTCCTCATGATCTATGTAGACCACCCATATTTTGGCTAGCGACCTGCTTAGGTAATGGGACTTAACACCAATCAAGGCAGGTCATGCACCAACTGATTGATTCACTAGTTGCAGGCAGCATCACTCGCCTTGCAACTTGCTATTTATTCCCAATCAGTTGGTTATGAAACCTGACCTATCCCAATTGGTACACCTGATAGTTAATCACTATTAAATGCCCCTATTTCGTCAGCAACTCCACATTATGAGATCTAAAGTTTTCATCTGGATCGATCCCTTATGATAAAACCAGGAAAATATCCCAAAATCCCCCAAATGTAGTTACTCCAAAACTTGGAACAACTAATTTCCAATTCACTTTGCCTTATAAAAATTACCCCTAGCGATTCTTAGTAATCTAGCAGGCTGGGAATATGGGCAAAAATTCCAACACATCCCCCCTCTTGTCTAGATTTCCGGCGATCAAAGGACTGGGGCATGAGAACGCTGCCTCAGACACTTGGTCAAATACTTCATTGGTTCAAGTGGAGTACACTTATCTATACTCAACGCTGCTTGCTTCCTTTACCATATGGCGCTCTTCCTCTTCCTCCATGCTACTGCCTTCTCAGAGTGCGGTCCCCACGATCTACTGTCATGCCAGGCTGATTGATTTACTCATGATGATATTAGTCCTGGGATCCGGGTTTCCCCCTCTTAGGGTATATGACCTGCTAACATATTCAGGATTCTTGGTCTGGCGTCCTTGATTTCCTGATTTTCTCCTCATCCTAGACAGGAGACTCTTGCCATCAATATTCATTTCATGACTCAATTAAAGATATGATACTTTATTCAAGGCAAGCTGACCAGGAAACAGACATTACTGATACAAAATATCAACCAAATACACAAACTAAAAAACCTAAATGAGTGGCGAGATACCAAATCAAAAAGGAAAACCTATCAACCAGGTGTAGCAGTTGTGAACCGCTTATCCCTCCATGGGGGAGGGGGAGGGGGGGTCTCAAAATGATTATCATTTTCTTCTTTTTTAGTACTAGATGGTATTATCGTTTTCTTCTTCACAAATGAAGAGATGGATTAAAGCTGAGAGCAAAGGGGTTGAAGCATCGGTGGGATGTGGGTCAAAAAAAGATAGAAAAATGTTAAGCTGTTTGTTAACTATCTGGGCCTGGAGCACAGCCTCCAGGAATTTGGCAACATGGTGTTCAGCTTGTATGTGTGCATCAGGAAGCTAGGAAATTTAGTTATATTGTCTCTGGTGATGCATGTGGTGAGGGAAATTCTGCCAGTGCAACAACTTTCTTGACAGCAGAGGTGGCGGTTCCCTTAATCGTTCAATTTACATCTTTGCAACCTCAGGTAAATTGGCAGGGTAACTGATTACATGTAGCTCCTCATCAAATTGAGTGACAGATAGTGACATGGCTTTGCGGAGATGGTAGCTATCAGGAGAGGCTATGGCAGCCTTGGCAAGTTAATGGTCACTCAAGAATGGGGTAGCGATGAGTTTGGAGACATGTTCTTAGGTGGTAATGGGGCATCGTAATCTATAGTTAGATATAGTTCCAAATTAAATGAAAAAGTCAGGAGGTGGTACAATTTCCCAGATTCAGTTACAACATCCAATAAGTCCCAGGGATTTTGGTAAAGCATGATTGATTCGGAGGGACGCGGTTTTGTTTGGTAAGTTTTGGGGCGTTAAATTGGTTGGATTGAATATGGGTCCAAACCTGCTCCTGATTGGATATATTGTGAGAAAATTAAGCTGTCTTGGGCTTTTGTTGCAAAGGTTTTGTTGTTTTCTGAGCGTTCAGCTGGAGGGGGTGTGGGAAGCCAAAATCCCCACTCTAACGCTGTTTTTGCGGCCTCATGTATGGGCTTGGCGGATCTTTCTTGGTTTCTATTGTAGGTGCAATTTTTTTGGAATGATCCAACTCATGGCAGAGGGGACAAATGGTGTGGCCATTGTCAATACAAGCCTAAGTGAAGTGATCTGGTGCAGATGGTATATGGGCACGTGGTGGGATGTTCTGGGCTTTGGTTGACTGGTGGGGGGTAATGGTGGCCATTGCCTGTGGTGCCGCTAACCGCTCAGCTTCACTTGGGACCAGGAAGTGGAGTATGGGATTTGTACCATATTTGGATAGCCCCTTCATCAATTCTTTATAGAGGGTTTGAGGGGGAAGGTGAGAAAGAAGGTTTGCAAAGGTCACCACCATTGTTTTGTCATTGGGGAGGCTTGTATAGTTGTGGTAATAGGTGTGTTTTTATATTAAGGGCGTAGTTGCTGCAGCATCTGAGTCCTCTTCAGTTGAAAAACAAATATCAAAATAGCCTTATAATGGACGAAGTCAATAAATTCCTCTGGTGAAAATGTGGACGTTGCCAGCTCAATTATTGCTTTGTCAGCATATGGGGAGAGACGCCCATATTCAACTTGGAGGCAAAAGAGAATATTGGATCAGGGTGGGCAAGTGGGTGTGGGCGGGTTGGGTGGACTCTCGCTAAGTGTAATAATAAGTCCCTTGGAGGGACAAATTGGCCTGATTCATTAGGCGGACTGGATGAGCCAGTGCACACATGTTTGCCTGCTGGGCGGAAAACGCTACCAGGTGGAGTGCTGTTGCCCCATGGTGGGGCAGCAGGTGGTGGATCCGCTGACATAAATAAAAACTGATATGGTGGAGGTGGCAATTGAAAATTTAACAGATGCTTTAATAATAAATTTGATCAAAAGTGATGTCAAGATTCATGGCTCAATTAAGAATACTTATTTTTATTCACCCTTATTATCTCTTTCATAACCTCTTGGCTCAAGTCATTCCTAATTCTACCCTTGGAGAGCTTATCCCATTATTTTTGAGATTAATTTCTCTGAAATTGGAGACTAATAAATTGTAGAGTGCATAATGTCAACTTCCATATAAGCCTGACATCCCCCTCTTATCCAGCTCATAAGTCAAATTCTGAGTCATGATACCAGTGGCTTCTACTTAGTTCGTCTAATCAAGAGCTCCATCTCTTCCAGCAGATAAGTCAGGGTGCTCATGGAACCTCTTCTATGATCCTTCTAGGACTCATATGCCTATTCTGACACCAGCGGCTAGTCCTTCCATCAAATTACCAGAAACGGTAACTAATCCCTCCAAAACCAGGCTTGTGATCTTCTTGAAAAAAATCTCAGCCAATTCTGCCTCTGCTGTCAATTCCAGAGTAAGACTTTGAAACTCTCTGGGATTTGGCTCCTTTCACTGATGCATTGACCATCGTCATAGATACTCCAGAGATTATGCCATTTGCTCTTATTCGTTCATTTATTACCAGGTCATACCTGCTTCCTGAGACCTCTTCTGACTCAGATAATATTACAAACCTGCTGCTCTGGTGACTAAGCTCACCATCAGTAACAATATTTACTTTGAGCTTCCCTATGCTGAACTCCAGGCCCAAGTCACAAAGTCTTTGTCCTTAGCGCTAAATCCCTCTGATCTTGATAAACATCCTAGATCAGGATATCTTTGCTTATGCTCTTCGCTTTAATGACCAAGTTCTTCGAAGTTGGTCACAAAGCTTCCACTCTTGCCTGGGTTCCACCATTCATTCAGCTTTAGTTTCTGAGAAGCCCATAGTTGTCACTTGCAGGATGAAATCCTCTCCCTGCACAACTATCTCTTTGCTGGTGCTTCCCATTGGTATCTCCCACTGATGGCATTGATAGGGGAATGATTCAGCAACCCACGTCAAGCATCCCTTGTTCGCTGCCAGCCCATATGTCCAGTGTTCTTGATAAAGCCTGTCGTCAGATGCTCAAGACTAATCTTCCAGCTCTGGTACCATATCAAAATACTCAGGGTTATTCTCCAATTACCTCTTCTTATACTGTCGTTTTCCTCCCCGCTTTGGGGTTTTGCAATTAGCTTCATTTGACATCTCAATTTCCATTCTCTCTCTTTTTGCTTTCTCGCAGGCCTCTGCGTCTGCTCAAAGAACATGGTTTTGTGTAGGTCTAGCCCTCGCTAGCGTCCAATCTCACATCAATTTCAATGGGCTGTTCATTCCTACCACGATCCATCCTTCCTCCTCCAAGAGGCGAAATAAGCAGAATCATCCCTGTAACAAGGACAATTAATAAAAAAATTATAAAAAGATATTGTTTTTTCTATATTCTGTTTATAATCAATTTTTCCAATATCTTTTATCAATTTTTTATTTTTATTCTTCTTTTCTTTCCTATGGGACTTGGTTTTATTTAAGTTCAGCGGTCCATCTTTCCATTTTTTTCCAAAATGGGTCCTGGGTACTAAAACCTTCCAGTTTTCTATGGTTCAGGGGTCCTTTTTTGGACTTAACCATCTAGATTGGTTCAGGGGTCCTTTTTTGTACTTGACCTAATCATCAGGACATGCTCAACTTAATGGTCATTGGTCCTTCAGGAACTTTTTATTTTATTCATCAATCCATCGTCTTATATACCTAGCATGGACTTGATTTACAACTCCTCCATCCAAGAGATTTTTTTATGGAGTAGGCATCAGTTGCCATCTTGGCAATCACTTTAAACGGGCCTGACCACACGCATTTAGTTTGTTTCTTCTTCTGAAACCATGCATATCACAATATGCAACTCTTTCCCCTATTCGATATTTGGCTAAGGCTGGTTGGTTCTTATCATAAATCGATTTTTCTTGTATCCTTTTCTTCAACGTTGTATAAAATGCTTGTGATTGCATATCAATCAGGATATTCGTCAGTCAGTTCAGGTACTGTTTGGCACTCATCCTCAATGTAGGTTCCACCACCAAATATAAAATCAATGATAACACGGCCTTTCTTCCATATAACAATTCAAATGGCATTTTTCCATCGCCATAAGATGACTAATATTGTGATAGAACGTCACCAAAATCAGGTACATTCCTCATGCGGAAATTTTTCCTGTTACTAGCTTCCTCAGCATGCGGCCAGTGTTTCATTCACTCATTCTACCAATCCATTCATCTCCATATGGTAGGGTACTGACACAACTCCTCTGATCCCCATTATTTAAAACAATCTTGGTATCACGTGAGATGTGAAGTTGGTTCTGTATTGCTAAGCAATACATGAGGACATCCATGCCAATATACTACTTGATCCAGGATGAACCTCACGGTACTGGTAGCGTCTATTTTCTTAGGGCCTTCATCTCAACCCATCTCATCAGATGGTTGATGGCAACTATAATGTACTTGAATCCCCATGTGCTCATTATTAGCAGTTTCATTACATCAATGGACACCATGTGCCAGGAAAATCCAGGGCGGACCAGTTGGTATCCAGTTGTATTCTTATGTGGTTTGTGCATCTGGCACTCCACTCAACAAGCTAGATAATCTGCGACATCATAGTTAGTGGATTTCCAGTAATTGTACTGGCAAATATGATAGGTTGTTTTCCTAAGGCCTCCATGCTCAACAACCTTGTGAGCTGCTTGAATTATAGCCGCTCTTTCCAAAGCTTTAGTAATAATAACCACTTTCCATTAGTTATCTTATATAATTGTCCATCCATGGTCTTGGTGTTTTCCATAACTTTCCGAAGTGCACCTTAATTTCTCAGGACCTGTCCCCAATTTTTCTGTTGACCATTATCTGGATTAGCTCATCCGCCTGTGGGTATACCATCTGGACCATTGGTAATCATGATAATCCATCAGCATTCTGATGAGAAGCCCCCGCTTGGTGGACAATCTCATGATTTTAAGCCTGGAGCTTAAGTGCCCATTGGGCCAGTCATCCTTCTGGCTCTCTTAAATTGTGCAGCCAATGCAGCAAAGAGTGGTCCATTACCACCATAAAGTGCATTCCATGGATGTACACCTAAAACTGCATTCATGCATAAATGACCGCAAGGCATTCACACTCAATCACGGTATAGTTCCTCTCAGCAGCTGAGAGTGTCTGGCTCACATACGCCACTGGATGTTTGTCCCCAAGTTCATCTACTTGACTTAGTATGTCGCTAGTTGCTATTAATGAAGCATCAGTTTGAATGATAAACTCCTGGTCAAATTTGGATAAAAAAGAATTGGCGAAAACTATTAAATACTGGCGTATCTCATCAATGGAGTCTTGTGCCTCTTCATTCCATATAAATTCTTTTTTGGATCCTTTAATAAATGGAATAATTTCTCGTCTATTTGGGCGATATCCAGAATAAATCTTTACAGTATCAAACTATTATAAGGAACACTTGGATGTCTCAGACACTCTTTAGTACATCCATCCGTTCTATGGCTGCTATCTTCTGGGTTTGCAGCTGCAATCCACTGGAGTTGATTACAAATCCCAGATATCACAACTCTTTCTTAAAGAAGTGGCACTTCCATGGCTTAAACTTTAGATTAACTGCAGACAGTCACTTATATACTTCTTTCATGTGGTGTAGGTGATCAGTAAACGTCCTACTGAACATCTTTATATCATCCAGATATATCAGGATGCATGACAACTTCAAGTCACTCAATATCGCATCCAGGGCCCTCTGAAACGTTGCAGGCGCATTACATGGACCTTGGGGCATCCTCATCAGTTGGTATAACACCTGCGCAGTAATAATCGCATAATTTTCCTGGTCTTCTTTAGGCAAGTCGATTTTCCAATATCCCAAGATCAGATCCATCACGGAGAAATACTTCGCTTCTCCCAAATGATCTAATGCATCATCAATCCTTAGTAGGGGATATGAATCCTTCTTCATCTTTTTATTCAGCCTTTGGTAGTCAATCACCACCAGGTTGGATCCATCCTTTTTCTTCATGATCAGAATTGGACTCACCCAGGGATTTGACGATGGAACTAGAAGCCCATGCTTCACTAATTTGCTGAATTCATCCTCCACTACCGCTTTGGTGGCTTTAGATCATCGGATTGGTCTCATCCTGATTGTCAAATTTTCCCTGGTGTCAACCTTGCGGATCACATCTCATGAACATCCCAAATAGTAGTCATCCTGAGTGAACACTTCCCAATACTTTTCTAATAGTTCAAACACCTCCTCTTGCTGGATTTATAACAGATCAGCGAAATGCTCTCAATCATCAATAGGTTGATACTTTTAGTTTACGCGGCCAGTAATCCCATCTCATTGAGAGTCCCAAAATTGTGGAATCTTTTCAATTTGGCTGTCAGGATTTCTAATCACTTCCTAGGTCCAAAACTCATAGACCATAATAATGCAATATTCCATATATATTTTTATATTATATATTTTTTGTATTTTTCTCTTGCAAAAGGACTTGCTTCCTACAAAAAGGTTCAGAGGTCTTTCTTTTTCTCTTCATCCAAACTTGGTCCTAGGTACATAAATCTACCAGTTGTCATGGCTCAAGATATTATCCTCATAAGATTTAATCAATTATTTGGATCAGTGGTCCTCTTCCTAGGACTTGACCAAAATCTCTGGACATAACCATTTAATGGTTCAGAGGTCCACTGGGAACATTGCAACTATTTTATGTTTGGCTCAATACTATAAATTAGTATTGACCTTTCTCACTATACAACCAACAGCGCTGTAACTTCACGTAAAAACTACACTTACCAACTTTTGGCAATTCTCTTGAATATTAGGCCTTAAATCCTGACTAGTTATTCGTCTAAAAGGTCCTAACTTCATCTCTCATTTTCGCAACTGATGCTTTGTAGCCTCATATCCCATTAGCCAACAGTTTCTTCTGATTGTCAAAATCATTTTTCTCCTGAATATGAATTTTCAGCTTTTATGGCCATCTTTAATTACACAGTTCATTCTGGCCTCGTTAGCTTCATTCATTTTTTCCTGAATTGATGAACTCATCCACGGTAAATTCTGATCAGTGTTTGAGTGTTGTTGAAATAAATGATTAATCCACAACAGTGAATTAATCATTTCCTGTTTGCCTTCATATCTTCATTGGTATACCAAACCATTTCTCCGGATTGATTGCTTCCTATTTCATCAAATGCCTCATCTAAACACTCTCTCCTCAGGACTATTTAAAGAGAACCCTATTTTAACCTTAGTTGATCCTACTGCTCCTTGGGACTATTACAGTGGACCCAATTTCAACCCAAGTTGGCCCTGCTGTTACTCTTCACCTCAAGTAGATGTCCGGGGGAACAGGTTTCCTTGCAGCACTAAATAGTTCCATATCTAGGCTGAAAGTCCTTTTCCTTGAACTTGAGTATCTTCAACTTGCTTCACTCGAAGCTCCACTTTTGAGAAGGTGAATGCCAATGAATGTAATCACTTCACGTTCTATCTTCGTTACTTCCTCCAGTAACTTATTTCCAAAATTGAAAATATCTTTTTAGGACATCAAGTTTTAAGTTCTTCAACTCAACTACCCCTGTAGTGAGCACCAACTTGTAAAATTTTACTTAACGGTTATTTTTTGGCAACAACCCTAATAACCTTTTTACTGCACAGGTTTGGTTTTCTCGTGCACTTTGTCACATTGTATAATAGATTATCATTTGTTAAGAGTACTATGACTATTATCTGTAGCTGAGTATAAATTCTTATACTTTGGACAAATGCTTGTCCAGTGTTCCTAATTAGATACTTGTGATGTCATACTCATAGGGATTCATTCCCTTGTTCTGTCCAACCCAATCTTCACTGAGATACCCTGGTGACAGTCTCTTCAGTCCAACACACAGTCAACAGCTATCACCAATTGTGTCTCCTTCTTTCCTAGATCCCCGCTCAGATCTTTACACGTTTCTCTAAGAGTCTTCCAATTATTGCACACAGCAATAATACTTGAGAAAAAAACAGCACAATGGAAGCTGATAATGGTTTACTTCTTAAACTATATACTAAAAGAATAACTTAGAACTATATAAATCTGTTCTAGTAATTACTCCACTATTAGCTATTCTTTAATATAGTGAATCCTAAGGAATTTATAGTGGGGATTCGGTCATCTAACCTTTGGTTGACACCTTTTTGATAAAACGGCAGCCGTTGCCATTGAATCACCCATCTTCGTCTTGGTAGCAATGGTATTTTCTATCCTGACTAGTATTCTGTCATTGGACATCCTCAAGACCTAAAATTAAAAAGTCAGAAAATGTGTCCCTAACGTTTTCCTCTCAATCCAAGCAAACAATCATATTTGGCTAGCGATTTGCTTAGGTAATGGGACTTAACACCAATTAAGGCAGGTCATGCACCAACTGATTGATTCACTAGTTGCAGGTGGGATCACTCGCTTTGTAACTTGCTATTTATTCCCGATCAGATGGTGATGAAACCTGACGATCCCAATAAATACACCTGATAGTTAATCACTATCATATGCCCCTATTTCGTCGGCTTCTCTTCATATGTTTTTATGTAATTGTTTGGATCAATCTCCGACGTATATGACCAGGAAAATACCCCAAATTCCCCCAAATGTAGTTACTCCAAAATTTAGGCAACCGATTTCCAATTCACTTCGCCTTAGGGAATGTTCCCTTAGCGATTTCTGATAATCTAGCAGTCTAGGAATATGGGCAAAAATCCCAACAAATGGGTAGGAAGGATAATTCACTAATAGTGCGAGTACTGTTTTGACCAACAGTTTCATACTCTTGGGAGTATGTCAAATCAAGTGCCAGCTTATTTTACTTAATAAGCTTTGAGGATTTTATGATAATTGGGGTGCCAGTGTCAAGGACAGCCATAACCCGTAGCTTCTGAATGAAGACCTAAATCTTGACCATAGTTACACCATATTAGGGGAGAGCCACACCTTTTTTAAGATGAATAGTGAAGTTAAGTTTTCGAGCTGTATTGAAATGCTCTCCTTGATGGATTTCAAGGTATGATTTGCTGATAATAGGTTGGATTAACAAGGCCAAGAACTGGTAACATCACTAGCAGTAACAGTCACATCAGGAAACTCCAGAACTTTTTTAAGATAAGCTTGATCAGGCATCACGGCATCATCTTTCCATTCACTTTTAAAATTCTATAATTTCAACTTCAGCAAGTTCTCCTAAGACATAGTATCCAACGTCTCATAACCCACTTTAGACTTATTCATAAGGGCTATCTATACTTTTAAATGATCAATAGAAGAGGAGATGGATTCAGGCACGTCACATTTCTAAGCAAGAGGGATGCCTGTCCCTATACTAACAAATTTTCCCCTGCTCTCAAGTATCATCTCCCTTCCTATAACACACAGAGTTAACATGCCCAACCTTGTTGTAGTAGATGCACTTGGGACGCTCAGTTTGCTTCAGTTTCAGTTTTTGTCCTCAGTGGTCAAGACTTTTGGTTCTAACATATATTATCAGTTAATATCAAGTTTATGTTTGGGGGTGGAAGGCGGGTCAGTAAGGGCGTACAGCTACCAACCTGAAGGTTGCGGGTTCAATTCCCGCCCTTCGCACATTGATCAGGGTGCCAGCCAAAGGAAGCTATTGGCGGTTATTAGGTCTAATAACACGAAAACCTTACCCATGACGTAACCAGAAAAATTTGAGTCCCAATCCGGAGGTGGAAAAACTTTCTTTGACAGAGTTGACCCTGTTCAGGTTTCATGTCATTTCTTTCTTTCAGTAATGTCTGTCCCCTGGTCAGCTTGCCTTGGTTAAATAAAAAGTTTATGTTAAAAAACAACATCTAGAAGAGCCTCCCTGATACCATGAACAATTCAGAAGTAACGTATCACTGAGGTAGTGCATCATCTGGGAAGGATGGGGTTAGACATGTCTGATGGCAGTGACGGTATTATCAAGAGTTAACATCTTATTTTTAGCAGCGTCTGGGCTTTAGTGTAGAACCAATAATCAAAGGCGGAAAATAATTTTCCCTCATACATGCTGATGCGCATAAAGGCCTGTTTAATCATGCTTAAGGTCACCTTTGAGCTGAACTCATCAATAAGTTCTTTCTTAACCTCTGCTCTGATACTATGTTATCTTTTTGAGGAACCATTACTTCTTGGACCATGCGGCTTATGCAGAGAATGCGCTTGACTTTTGATGATCCGTTGCCACTTTTATGGCAGATTCATGAATGTATATCTATTAAGCAATCCTACCCTTCAAGGAGTAAGCTTGCCCTTAAAATTAAGTCTAAAAGGGACAGGGGCACTCCCAGTGAGGCCATGGACAGCAAGAGCATCATGTCTCATAATCTATGAGCAATGTAAAATTGTTCAAAGGAATGTTGAGCTGCTTAGTCTGCTCTTGGATAGCATTGAGCCTTGTTTCTATGGCTTCAGGAGACCTTTGAGAAGTGGATTTGCATAGAGTTTTTTGGGCTCAATTGCAATCTTTTAATCCACCATTACATTAAATCAGCTTCCAAGTTCCTAAACTTAAGACGAAGGTTAGATAATAGAGACCATAAGAATTTTTGATCAGCTTCTTACCACCCTAAAAGGGGTTTGAAGATCCTCCTTCATTTGCTTGCAACCCTCATCGTCAGGTGGGTGGGATCCTTTTAAATGCAGATCAGCAATGACTTTTCCATAATGACTCTTAACTTGAGGCAGCAGAGAGTATACATCATTATCAAATCAGCCCTCAATGGAGGCCTTGACACCATGAACTTCCTTTTCATATTCATTGAACCTTTCGAAAAACTTGTCAAGTCTTATATATTTTTCAACTTTACCTCATTTCCAATTGAGCAACATAGCTTCTAGAGCGGGAGAGGACTAATGAGACTCTTTAAAGGGACTCCACTGAAGGTCCCCAATGCGAGACATGATTTAAAATAACTTTTTTTCTAGAGCGGCAATTCTATGTTCTTCACACTGATAAGAAGTAGACGCTTTAGTAAAACTCACTGTGGGTTTGTTCACATGTCTCATAAGCTACTTCACAAATCTTTAAATCAGAGAGCAAGCTTAGCAGAGGACGCTTTCAATTCTTTATGGAAGTTTTTCATGTCCAGTTTCACATACTTCACTAGCAGGTATCAATATTATTAATTTGCTCATGTATTTGATTAATGAATCTTAAATCTTCATCAACTCCATATTTCGCCTTTTTAACATGACTAAATGTGAATATGTAGGTAAAAATAATAGTGTTTTAATGCTTCATAATTCACCAGATGCTTTGCAGCTCATCATGGTGTACTAACAGGTGGAGGATCATGTGAAACAAAGCAGGGTGTTCAAACTTTTGGACATGGGCAATTAAGTTGGTGAGTTGACCGTAAGTGTCCAGGAAGATTATGGTTTCATGGAGGAAGATTAGACGATCTTTCACCGAGGAAACTATTGCAAAAGGGAAATTCATGGATTCAGTATACCATGAGTCAAGTCTATGACCACTTCATTAGCAGGCCATATAATACGTAGAGACTCTGGTATAATCACGCAGTTAAAATATTTATTTTTAAAGGTAACGGTAAGATGTCCATTCATCCAAAAGTCCTCTTTAACATACCTAATTTTTATCCAACCAGTTATGCTAGCAGCAGGTGTGTCAGGGCAGTGGGGTGTTGTATCACTCATCTTTTGTTTTTAAGGCCATGTGACCCAAAGTTCCTGGGTGTTGGATTAAGAGTTTTACTTTTCTTAGCAAAAAAGTCTTCATTAAGAATAGAAGTCCATGAGTGGTAAAGCCTAAACATGTTTTAGTCCTTAAATCAATATAAGTAAACCAAATTACTAATAACAAAAAGAGAGTAAAGTTTATTTGCATAGAAACATGAATATAGTGGAGATCAGGGCGTTTTTCTCATTAAGTATTAAGCTTTTCTGAGCCAAGCTCTATACTCATTACCAACTAGGAATTCTGCTGGCATTTTTATTCACGTCCATCAAACAGGGTTGCTTGCCACATAGACTAAATTTGAACCCCAATATAGGGGGTTTCAGTTGAGTAATATATGATCACACAATGTAAGGTAACGTTACACCAATATAAAAAGGCCTTCACTTTAGTCAGAGATTATCTCTGACAATGTTTTCATCTATATTATCAGATAAGGTACTATTCCCTTCATCCAATACACATGATTATTTGATATTGACTAAATCTTGGCAATGTCCTATAGATCTTGGTGCAGGTGGGAAAATGGCAGGAGAATTTGACTGTGTACGCAATCTATTGCTGTGCCCTGAGTGAACTCCACAATTGGGTGTTCATCACCTTATTTGTAGATAACTTTATAAGTCTTGACCGGTCTGTGTCCAATTTTTCATTGCAACCTCACTGCCAAAGGCAGTTGAAAAGGATTAGGTCATCCAGTAAGAAGATGTTAAGAGGTTCATGTCTATTGCTAAATTGATAGTTTCACTTAGTGGTAGCAGATAAGTTCTTAAAAACCAGAGGCTAAAGTTTAATAATCTCATTGGTGATAATTTATATTAACTTTGAGGGCTTTTCTGGAAGCTTGATCTAACATGACCTGCACTATAGAGGGCAGCTGAAACTTCTTCCACATAATACTTGGAAGTGAGACATCTTAATGATTTGACGATATACTTATCTATAGGCCAGATGCACTAGTTAAATCTTTGGCTAATGAAGAGGATCATTCATGGCCATTTTCTAAAGATTTTAAGATAGAGTACCATTCACATGCTCTATCATTCCATTGGCTGGTGGATGGTATAAAGTGAAAAAGACCTGATTGTATCTCATCAGTTCAGCTAAATAATTCATCTGTGATGGCTGAAAATTCTGACTATTTTTGAGAAAATTATGTTAGGGCGCTCCATACTGAGTGATAATATGATCATATAAAAACGTGGCGGTAACTTTTAATGAAGCGGTAGATAGAGATACAGCTTCAATCCACTTGGTTAAATTAATACATGGCTAGGAGGATAAACTAAAAACCATTTTTAGGTTGATGGAGGGCTCTCATAACATCAACACTAATAGTTTGAAAGGTTTCACAGGGTATCTCAAACTTTCTTTTACCGCTCAAAGTCACTTTTGAGCGATTTTAAATTTGAAGTTTTATTTATCCACAGCCGTCTGCCCAAACCTATTCTTTGATGTCCTTGGCTCCGCCGCCTGCCACCCCAGTGTGGGGCAGCAGTGCACCCCCACCTAGCGCTTTCCTCCCCATGGGCAAGCGCGTTTGGATGGGCTCAAACAGCCCGCCCTTTGCTTTCAACCGTTTTGTCCCCCCACGGGACTTAGCGCTCCACCTGGCGCGCGTCCAACCTTCTCGCCCCCATCCTCTCGCCTTCCCTCGCTCTGCCATTCGCTAATGCCTCAGAGTGGACTATGGGCGTTTGTTCCCATATGCCAATAAGGCAATTATTGAGCTAGCTACTGTGGCCTTTGCGCCAGCTGGCTTTATAGACTTCCGCCCTTTTAAGGGCTACTTTGACGTTGGGTTCCAATCTGAGGAGGACGCTGAAGCGGCAGCACAAACTCTCTCTAATTTATAAAAAAAACCCCATTCCCACAACCCATACTCGCCTCCCTTCAGACACCACGCTGGTGGTATCCTTTGCAAATCTCCCATCCCACCTTCCACCCCAGGTTTTGTATGACCAGTTGGTCGCGGGGCTCATGGCTTATGGCACTCAGCCCAACCTCATCTTTACCACTCCATCTGGTGTGGAGCGCCTTGCTGCTCCTTGGGCAACAGCCACCATCATACCACACCACCCTACCATAGCCCAACAAATCCCACCCCGCGCTAGTGTGGCTTCAGCGCCTGATCATTTCTTTTGGGCTCAGGTCGATAATGGTAGGCAGATTTGTTCCCTCTTCTTTGGCCTCAACCATGCAAAAAGAGCGTGCCCTCAGGCCAAGTCCGCTGCTGCGGCTTCTGAGCCTCCTTCTGGAGGTTCAGTATGGGGCGCTTTGCTGCCCCCTCCCAACCTCCAATCTCGTTCAGTGGGCCCACATGGAAAATCAGCCCCCCCAAAACCTCCAGCCTCACTCTCCCACCTAAATCTACCCCAGCCAATCAGAGCAATGCTTGGACCACCATTGGCACCCAAGCAGCTGCCCATTCTCCCAATCCTACCCACCCAAATTTGAACGCCACTATTCCAGTGAACCAAAATTCTTGGGATCTATTGGCTGAAACTGACGAATCAGGTAATGTCCTCATTAGTAATCATACAGGTCAACCTCTCTGCCAAGGCGATTATGGTCGGGCAGAATTTTTCCTTCCTGACTTTGATGAAACCCCTACCCCTCGCCATTTCGCTCCTCTGCCCAATACAGCCCCCTTCCAAAGTGATCACCAGCTCGCCTTAGCTGCGGTGGCCTCTCCTCATTGCCCAAAACTACACACCACGGTGGCCCAGTCAGTGGCTCAGCTCCAGCATGGCCTGCCCACCCTCTTCTTCCCCCCAACTTCCCTGAATCTCCCTGAAGTGACATTTCAAAAGTATTCAATGATGCTGAAGTTGCTGTTATGAATGTCACAACGATTGCTTCATTCAACCCCTCAGCCAAAATCACCCGCCACATTATCTCCCTTTTCACCCAACTTCCTGAAGCCCGCAAAGAAGCTGAAGTTCTACTCGCAGCTTTTGTTGAAACAATTTTCCATCATTATCTTGATGCAGAAGAAGAAAACTCCTACTATACTGACCTCAACCCCCACTATGCGGATGCCCCAACGCCCTGGCTCTCTGCTCTGATCTGGTACTGTAACCAACATCCCTTGATCGAGGTGGGTCTTTCTGAAACCAACCCCATGACCCCTCCTCACCCTCTGCCATGGTGGGTTAGCAGTTTCTGCTTTCCACCTGGTTAGTAGTTTTGTTTTGTCATTTTGAGTGTTGTGTTTGGTACTGTCCGTCCCCTGGTTGGCGTACCTCAAATAAATAGAAAGGTTTCACAGGGTGGAACCACTGGATGTTGGGGTTGGGATTAGATCTGGCTTGACTTTTACATACCAGGCAGAAAAAAATTCATCCTGGATTGAGACAAACATTTCTTCCCAGTAAAATTGGGTCTTGAGCCACTGGTAAGTCTTTGAACTTAATGAGGCCAATTTGCAGAAGTCTCTCCAATATGATGTTGGTTTGAGTCAAATGTGTAAGTATGCAACCATTTTCAAAGTACAAGTTTGTAAATTTTGCCATTTTTATCTTGTAGATTTGGATTCTTTGCTAATTTTTAAGGGTTGAGGATTTGTATTTCCATTAAAGTGATTGAGTTAATAATTCAAGGATTTGATCTTTCTTTAGATCAGTTAAAGTTGATATAGGGAGCCTGGATAGGCAATCTAAATTTTGGTGTATGTCCCTGGTTGATGAATGATGTGAAAAATTCTAGTTTTGAAGTTTTACCCTACATTGGGATAACCTCCTATCATGATCCTACATTTGTTGCAGCCACCACAAAGAAGCATGGTCAGTAATTAAGTTAAATTTTTTCTATATAAATAAAGTTGGAAATACTTAATAGCAAGTAGTAAAACCAAGAATTTGCATTCTGTAATGCTATAATTGTGTTTGACCATGGTTAGGGTTTGCTTTAATAGGTGATGGTATAATCTACTAAGTTTTCATTATGCTAGGGTAATATTGCTCCAATATTTAAGTGCTAGCATCAGTTAAAAGTAGAGAGGGTTTTTTAAATTTGGATGTATAATTTATGGATAGTGGGAGATAGATACACGGTTTAGGTAAAAGGACTTCTGTTGCTTTTCCTTATCTAAAAGGATACCTTCTTTTTAAATAAATATAATAGAGACTCTGAGGTATTGGCAAAGTGTGAAATAGACTGGCAATAATATCCCAATTTCCCTTTAAATTCAGTACATCACGTAAGGATTTATATGGGACATATTAGAAAAGACCTTGACCTTGTTGTACATTAGAGATAATCCAGCTTTAGCTACATAATGGAAAAAAATCATTTTTCTTAAAAAAGGAGTATTCTGATGGAGTTAATTTTAAAGAGCTTGACGTAACTGCTGAAATAATTTGACTGAGATGAGCTATATACTTTGTGAAGATCCTCAAAAAAGGTAGATTGGTGAGATATAATAGCACACAAGAGCGTCTCAAATCGCCTAAGAGTCCATCCATGTCTTGGTGGAATGTGGAATGGGCGTTACATAACCCCTGCGGCATTCAAGGGCTTGAATAGGCCTTTACTTGAAATAAAAAAATCTCATAGTCTTCAGGAGGTAAGTCGATTTTTAAGTACCCACTGGCAAGATCCATAAAAGTTAAATAATGGGAATATGACATTAAGCGTAATTTATAATCTATATGTGTCAATGGATAACTATCTTTTCATGTATAAAATTGAGTTGGTAATAAGCCATGCAACAATGTGGCCAACATACTTCAAAATTAATAAGAGTGTGGAAGCCCACGGGTTTTTAGAAGGCACAAGTAACCCTGCTTACAACCGTTGCTGTAGCTCTAGGGCCACTTGAGCTTACTCAAATTTAGATTTCCTACATGTCTGAGATTTATATTTAGGTACTGTTAAAATCTGAGGATCGCTCACTTGATAATTATGATCCTTCACACTTAATTGGGACGAAGTTCTGCGAAATGATCTTTAATATTGCCAGTGGCTTATAGTTTTTTCACCGTTTGGAAACTCACTAGGCGTATTCAAGTGATAACCCTGACTCTTCTGGTCAATTTTAGGCTTAATTCCCCTTTGTTATTGGAGACTTTTTCCAAGGCAGTTACAGTTACAAGATGTGAATTTGGAACTTCCAGCTTGTCAACACTTCTCCAAAGGAAATATTCTGAAATCAACAAAGATAGAGATAAAATAAAATATCTTTATTAGATGATATCTATTTGATAATCATTCATTAGGACAGGCGCTAGTAATTATACCTAAGGGCGTCACCTGGCCACATTTGAGCACACAAATTCAGCAGATTATTTTCCACCTCAGTTCAGCCCTTGAACTGATACAACTGAGACCTATTGCTAGGTTTATTGGTGGCAATAACTCTCAAGATTGTGAGGATTATAGGGACAAAAATTGCAATAAGACCAAAAAAATTTCTTAGGATTCTTTTGATTTGAGCTTCGTCATATTGCTGATATATATACATATGTAAAATTTCTGCATTGATGAAGTAGAGACGTACCCCTAATAAGGACATTGGAAGGCCTCTATTGATAGCACTAGATACTCCCATTTGGGCGGTCCATATATAAGTGAGATAATGCCAATTACATGGATCAACATTAATATTTTCCCTAGAGAGGAATTTGATTACATTACGTTTGTCTATTTGCCCACGGGACTCTTAGACGTTATCTTCAAGTCAATTCCAAATGGTTTCTTATGCAGAATGTTTGATGTTGTTTCTTATATTTGGGACCAATTGCCATGTTTTTTGGTGCAGTAATGCTCAGCCATAATGTGCAATTGTATTAAGTCTGAGCTTTTGATAAAGAAATTGATAGAATTGAGGTTGGGATAGTTGCCCAAGCCAAGTAATTCCAGTAGGTTTAAGTTGAGAATTAGAGTATTGGTTTGAACATTGGGAGGATAATCGTCATAATCTGTTGGTTGTCAAAGGGTTTATTTTTGAGTCAACCACCAGAATATGACATTTTCCCCACTTAACTCGAACATAAGCCCTAAAATTCCTAATTAGCTTTTGTGATCTTTGTCAATTGATACTTTGGGCTGAATTGCTGATGAGTATGGAGTTGAATCTTCTATTTTTTAACTTTGGCCCAAACACCTGACAAGTCTAGAGTTAGATCCTCTCCCCATCCACAAGTGCAAACTAAAGCAATAAGTAGGTTAAAATTATGCTTTTATTTTATTATTAAAACTTTTTATAGTTATATCTTTATTTATATATTTATATCTTTGTAATTGGCCTGCTTATTGAACCTTATAAGAAATGTTGCATGGACTTGGTTATATATGATTTGTCCTGATATTCTTGATTGTGTATATAAACTTAGATGCCTTCTAAATTACTTTAAATGGCTCTACCAGATGTGATCTAACTTTTTTCAATTGCCCAATTCATAGGTGTTGCAAAATAGAACTTCGTTAATACTTTGAATCTGGACAATCTGTAGCAATTCTTTAGGTCAATTTAAATTCAAGCTTTTTATAAGCAAAGCTATTGTTGAAGTCTTGAAGTTGCAGTTTGATTAAAGCGTCCACAAGCTTCTTGACATATTAATGATAAGTGTGGTCATCAGAATCTTCTAGGGGCAGAATATAGTAGTGTTGGTAGGGCCAGATGTATTTGATATGATACTTGAAATGGTGACATCCTTGTTGACGAATGGTAGGAGATAATTTTTAGGCATATATGGCTGAACTTAGATAAGTACTCCATTCAGATGGTTTGGCCAACATTAATTTCCTGATAATGTTCACCAATGTCTCATTTGCGCCCTCAACTGTACCATTAGTTTCAGGATGATAGAGAGCAGAAAGCACGCCTTGTACTCCCATTATTGATTGATCTTGGCAAGGACATTGGCAGTAAAATTTGTTCCATTATCAGTCAGAACAACTGGGGACATCCATGCTTGTGGATGATGTTTTTAAAAAGAAAATTGGCTGTAGTTTTTGCTCCTGCTTCCTGAATATCCTTGGCCTCAAACCCATTTGTCAAGTGATCAATGGCTACAATAAAGTACATGTCCTTTGTATAGTCTGTTGAAAATGGGTTGACAATGTCAATAGATACACGTTCCAAGAAAATTGGGCTGAACAAGCTGGTAAGATGTTTTTATTGTTCAGTTTTTCGCCTTGACATTCTTCACAGCTTTCTAACGTTTTTTAGATGTCAAAATGCATTGATTCTAAATATTAGAATTGCGTCATATGCTCTTGTATCTTTTTGAATCCACCATAACCTATAGCCTTATGCACCGCCATTAATAGGTATGTTATGGCTGAGGGTTTTGGGAAGGTATACTTATTGCCCTCCACGATCTTGTAAAGTGTTCAATTTTCAATAATTATATTTTTATATAAATCTTATAATATTTTTTGAACAGTTTCGGGCTCATCTTGGTACTCTCCAATGACTATCTTTTTAACAACTCATCGGCTACCTGACTAAGTGTTGCAATGGTGGGTAGTCAGGATAGCCAATTGCCATTTTGATGTTTTGCCCCAATTCAATGCTCAATTGTGAAGTCATAAGCTTGAGATTTAATGCACAGCGGGCTAATTAGTCCTCAGATGCTCATAAGTTGATCAACCATCTTATGGAAGCATTATCAGTAACAACTTTTTAATGAGTGCCATGGAGCTAGACCCAAAATTGCTTTCAAGCATATATCATGGCTGAGCATTCTCGTTTCATCACCATGTAATTCATTTCATGTACATTCAAGGTCCGACTAGTGAAGGCAAATGGATATTATTCACCATCTTAACCAACTTTGGATAATATGGCCCCAACTGCTGTTAGGGATGCGTCAGTTTTGACAATAAATTCACAATCAAAGTCTGGGTATCAAAGAACAGGCGCGTCTAATAGGGGCTATTGGAGTTGTTTAAATACATTCTGGCAAGATGAAGTCCAGTTGAATGGGACCTTATCTTTAAGTAGATAAAATAGTGGCTCCTCAAGTTTTGCAAAATCAGCAATAAATTGGCAATAGTAGACAAATGAGCCTAAATACTTGGATATCGCGCTTGTATTTGGGATGTTTCATTTTGGATATGGTATCCTACTTAGAGGATTGGGGCTAAAGACCCACTTTGTCAATTACAAATCTGAGGTATTTTAGCTGATCTTTGAAGAACTGGCACTATCTGGGCTTGATTTTTGTGTTTGCAGATGCTAGCCTTCTGAAAACCTCCTTGGAGGGTTCCAGGTGGTCGTCAAAAGTGTGGCTGAAGACTTTGAAAGCATCAAGGTACACTAGTACATATGACAACTTTAAATCTCCCAAAATTGCGTCCATAGCTTTTTAGAAGGTAGCCGGGCATTGCAGAACCTTTAAGCATTCTCGTCAGCTAGAATAGGCCCTCTTGGGTTATAATTGCACACTATTTGCACTTCTCTTTGGGAAGATTTATTTGCCAATATCTGCTATAAGGTCATTGCCAAAAAAATTTGCACTCCCTAGCCTAACCAAGGCATCATTGATTCGTGGCAGTGGGTATGATTCCTTCTTTGTGATGTTGTTTAACATCTGATAATCAATAAATACTCAGTTGCCTCCGCCCTTTTTCTTCACTATTAATATTTGTGCTGCCCATGGACTTTTTGAAGAGACTAGCATGCCACAATCAAGTAGTTACTTAATCTCCTTGGATACTGCTTCTTCTGATGACTTTGAGCATATAATTGGGCATAATTAAATTGGTTTATGATTTCCAGTATTAATATTGTGGTTGACACCCTACCACATCTAAGCCAAAATCATCTTGTGTGAATATTTTATAATATTTGGAAAATAACTCCTGAGCTTGTCTTTTTTCAGAGTTGGTCAGCTTTCTTAAAACGGCCATAAGGATGACTTTATTTATACTGAGCAGGTCCTTATTGGGGAGCCCTAATCTTGACAAAATTTTAACTCATGGAATGAGTGAATTTCCAAGGTAGGGAACAGATGCAAAAATGCAATTGTTTGATGTCTCTTGATGGAGATGGGCAGATTTTTCTGGTTTACACATAAGATGTGCATTTTTTATGGCCAGGAATGATATTACCAGGGGCCATGTTTTGTTTAAAATAAAATTTAGACCATGGTTGATATACTTCACCATAAAGTCCTTCCAGGATAATTGTTGTTAGTCCAGTCAAGATGATTACTTGATAATTAGAGGGTATAATGATAGGCTGATTTAAGTAAAGTGGAAGCACTATTTGACTCATTGATCTGGGTGGGTAGTGTTTTTATCTTTTACCGTGCTTTAACATACTCAATTGGAACTACTACATCTTTGTAAGCGAGATTTATGAATATGCTGGGGTTTTTTTTCTCAACTGCCCTATCCCAGTTAGAATAGAGAGGAATATCCTGGCCTTTAATGGTGAGAGGATTCTCCTTATAATTGGTAACATCTCCATATCTCCTTACAAAATCAGTACCAATTAGGATATCATGGATCAAATTTGGCAACACTATAGCAGGTTCTGTTACTACATTAGATCCGAATCTGAAAGGTAGGGTACTTTATACACCCAGCGAAATAGTTGTATGCGCTTCAGCTGTACCATATTCCTGACAGTGGGCAACATCAAGTGCAATTTTTATTTCTTAACCAAATTTGTGCTGACTATATTTATAGGAGCACCACTATCAACAATGGCCTGAACTTGCACCTTGTTCACTGCTATGTCCACATAAGTACATTCAGAGTAGTTTTCAAAGGTATTTATTGTGTGAATACTGTGACTTCTACCCCAATTCCAGGTGTGATTTCAGGCATGAGAAAATATCTGGTAAGTTATCTGCTAAGATCTTCATAAGAATGTTTAATTTAAAGTTGTTAAGCTTAGGCAGGTCAGTTGAACATCTGTGTTGAAGGTCTAATCCCTGATTAATAGTCTGTTTTGTGTAAGGTTTTGATACTTCAGCTCAGGATTCTTTGGTAATTTCAAGGTCTAATTGCTTTTTCTGTGGCCCAAGTAGTGACCATCATGACATCATTAGCCGCGATATGGTGGAGGTTATCTTTGGCAACATCTTCAGCCCTTAAGAGCTCATCAGGGTCAGGTGAAATGGTTTGAACCTCAGTAAAGTTATAGCATTCCGCCTCTACTCCGCCTGCTCTTTTCCCACCTCACTGTCACTGATGAATTCTAGAGAAACGTTGACCTCATACTTTTTGTCAGACCATTTGTAGAATTGGTTAGCAAAATGACCCTTATGACCATAGTTGTGACATGTAATTGGCCCTATTGCTGATTTTGCTCAAATTCTTGGTTTGTAGTTCAGAAATTTTTCCCCTGGTTGGACATAGTGTTGCTTTTTGGTCACAAAGATCGGATTTTAGCTGATCCTTAGGCCAAATTGTGGTATTAGAATTATGGTAACAGCTTCTCAAGTAAATTGTAAGCTCTTGTATTTTCAAGCTTCCATTGAATGCAGGTATCATGACATTGTGCTGTTCACAAGAGGGCATAACTGTGTGCTCCATGTCAATATTAGCGTCAAACTTATCTATTGCATTGCACCCACACAGAACTTGTGCCTTATAGAAAAATCTAACTGAAAAGTCCTTAATAGTCTCATTATTCTTGAACTTAATTTTTTAGCTCTACTTTTCAGGTTTTTAATTTCTCAGGCCCTCCAAACTGTTTTGTCACAGCAATTTTGGCATCCATATATGACCAATCATCACATAAATAGGGCATAACAAGGTCACGGGTATGTGCATTGAGTAAGTTAATAAGTGCTGATCCTTTTGCATGGTCTGATGATCCCCTCATTGCTTTTTAAATAGCTTGAGGAAAAAGTGAACGTCACCATTCTTATTAAACTTTGGAAATCCAAATGATTAAGTTCATCTAACAATGTTTTGGGCACAGATGTTGTACTTCTTCTTGAACATCTTGGTGTAGAATCATTAAGAATAATCCCTCTTTCCTGCTGGGAGTATCTGGAGTCAGGATTGATGCCAGAACTCTAGGCACAAAACATATGTTTGAAATATCAATTTCTAATTTGGTTTGATTTCTGATGATTCAGTTTTATGATATTGTCCCAAACCACTGGATTCTAATGTATGTTTCAGCCCTTAGTTGTTTTAAATGTTTTTGCCAAATTAGCGGAGCTTTTCCCAATTTCTCTTTTGTCAAGGTTGGGTGAGCACCGACAGCTTTGTCTTTTATGGATTCAAATTCTTATTTAAGATTTTCATACACCTCTTAATATGAAGCTTGATTGGACGTTATTCTTTTAATATCTTTGGCCATACTGTCTACTTGAGGCTTGCAGTTGATATAAGCAAACTAATTTCCCAATTCTCCTGAGTCTTTTCAGCATTTCTGGCCTGGAATCTTCACATTACAATACTAATTTTTTAAATTTTCCAGTTCTGGGCATCTTCTTCATCCCTATTCAAGAAAGATTGTTTTGCTTTAAGGTCTTTGGTGTTTCTGTTTATATTATCCAGCTCAGACTGAACATGTTTCTCAAAATTATCGTGCTTTGCATTTAAATCCAGGTGATTTCTTTGGCCTGAACTGGCATGTATGGTAAGTCGTTCTGAATGAGATAATAGATAAATCAAAAGAGTTTTTAGTTTTTGACAGCGGTTATTCATGTTTATACCTATTCATGCAATAGCTCATGGTGATCAAGAATTTCTATAGCTATTTTTAGATTTCTTCGTTTAATAGCTCCTTAAATATGTTTTATCTCCCATGAGATTCATTGGCAAGTCCCAAAATAAAACCAGGATTGCTTTTTGGACCTCAGTAAATATGGAATTTAGTTTGTATATTAGAGCATTTCAAGAAGATTGTTTCTCCCCTTGCACATGGTAGATTTACGTGATTTCAAGATCTTGTCTAGCATTGATTCGCTAGTTTGCTTATTTAAGGGTTGAACAAAATTTACCAGGAATTAGTTAGTTGCTTGGCTGTCTGTGAAACGTTTGGCAAGAGATGCCATGGCTTCATTGTGGTACTTCATGTATATCTCCGTCTTTTTTTTAGTACTAGATGGTCCATGTATATCTCCGTCTTGAGCGCCTGATCCTTAATGTAGTGGAACAGGCTGAAGGAGTGATTGATTTGTGAAGTACCAATCCTAAAACCCTGATAAAGGGTTTCAAGCATAGCTTTTATTCTTGCAGATGTAAGATCAATCGGGTTTGTTGTATCTGCATGAGCTTTCCCCACTGTGATAAGATTAAGGGAGTAGGAGGTACCCGCTTCAGAGACTTGGTGGCTGGTATTAAAATATTCTGAGATTTCTTGTCAGTAGTTTTTATATCGTTGTTACTCTCTTGTCTAGCTGAATCTGCAAGAAACTGTTTATGTGAATCCATTTCAGAGAATGTCATCAGTTTTGGGTAAGCACTAGTTGTTAGATCCTGAGGATCAATCGCTTGATAATTATAATTATGAACGCTTAATTGGGATAATTTTTGGCCAAATGATACTCAATACTGCCAAATGCTTACAGTAACTTCAGCGATCATAAACTCATTAGGCATATTCAAATAGCCCCGACTCTTCTGGTCAATTTTGGGCTTAATTTTCCCTTCATAATTGGGAACTTCTTCTGAGGCAGGTACAGTTTCAAGATGGGTGATTCTAAACTTCCAGCTTGTCAACACTTCTCTAAATGAAAGAATTTGATAAAAAAACTAATAATGAGATAAAATAAAATATCCATATTAGATGATATATATTTGATAATCATTCATTAGGCCAGGCGCTGGTAATTATACCTCTAGGGCATCTCCTAACCACATATGAGCACTTAATTTCAACAAAATTTCCACCTCATATCAGCCCTTGAACTGATACAACTGAGACCTATTGCTATGTTAATTTGTCGCATATCTATCAAGATTATGAAAATTTCAGGGACAATCATGCAATAAGACCATGCAAAATTGTCCTAGGATCCTCTTAATTTGAGTTTTATAATACTGCTGATGAAATAAATTTTGTGTGAAATTTGTGGATTGATTGATTTAGATGTTGTACCGATAATCAGGACATCAGCAGGCCTCTCTTGTTAGCACTATTTACTCCCATTTTGGTGAACCATGCACAAATGCTATCATGCAGATTATGAAGATTGACATACAAATTTCGCCCTAGGGCGGAAAATTGACCATGTTACGCTTGTCTGTTTGTCCATGAGACTACTTGATGTTATCTTTAAGTCAATTTTCGAACATTTCATATGAAGTATGTATGATATTGATTTGATATTTAAACCAATTTTTGAGTTTTAATGCAGTAATGCTCAGCCATAATGTGCAAGCGTATTCAGCCTGAGATCCTGATAAAGTAATTGATTAAATTGAGGTTATATAGTCAGTCCAAGCTGAGTAATTTTAATAGACTTAAAGTTGAGAATATAAGTATTGGTTTGAGCATTGGAATATAATTGCCCTGATATGTTGGTTGGCAAAGAGCTTATTTCAGGTCAACCACTAGAATTTAACATTTATCCTTGGTCTCAATTTTGTGATTTACCTTCTGACATTTTTCCATCAACATCTGTTACCAAGGATAAAATATTGTAATACTCCTCTTGGTAGTCATCAACATTCCAGAGTTCATTAAAGGTGATATTGTGCTCAATTTATTGTTAACCAGAGCTATTGAGGGTAGGGATTGAACCTTTAAATAAAAAAAAAAAAAAAAAAAAAACACACACACACACACACACACACACACACACACACACACACACACACACACACACACACACACACACACACACACACACACACACACACACACACACACACACACACACACACACACACACACACACACACACACACACTTGTGAGAAGCCAAAACAGATCACATTGGAATTATTAAACAGGGCAAAATTTTAATAAGAAATAGGAGCATACTGAGGGACTTGGAGGTCTTGATTCGTTAGTTTTTAATAGATAGAGATTGATTTTACTTGGGGTAGGATTCAATTACCAGGGCAGGTCAACTCTTCTTTGATAGAAGTTTTGGGTATCCACTTAGCTTTAAAGCTTTATTTAGGATGGATTTAATCTTGATCCATGTATTCATAATATTAACTTTTAGTTGATACAGGTTAAATCCAACAAACTGGTGTGCACAGGATATTAATCACTGAGCAATGGAATAGACAATATCTAGATCACCGAACCTTAATAAAAACTAATATATAAGATATGGAGCAATTGCCCTAATTGACACTTTATTATAATATAAAAAAGCAGAACTATCTGCAGACTACTCAAAGAACCTCCTCTCCTTTTTCCTTCTAACTCAAATTTTGGTATACTAGGTCAATTCCACCTTCCTGCTTAGTACTATCCTATTTTTTCCAATTAGGAGCTTTCATCTATCTCAAGGTTTTGGCGGAAATTCCTCAATTTATAGAACTATTGAGTCTATGATTAATTTTGCTTCACATCAATTTATTTTCCGCTCAAGCTTTAGGCTGACCTTAAAATTAATTATGATTCTCAAGAATGCATAGCTTATTGGTCAGTAATATCAATTTCTCTACATTAACCCCTTTGACTGGAAGATAAGCTCCTATTGCTTGTATGCTCAGAGAAACTTTGCTTGAACTCAGTTCATAGTATGACCACCCACAGGTTCATTAATGGAGTAGGCATGAGAAAATTTTTCTTGATTATATCAAACTTCCCAGTCCAAATGTTAGCAAACCTTTCCTCCGTCCATTTCTATATGGTCATGGAACAAGACATGATATCCTACATCAAACTGCGGGAGTCCACTGTATCTACTCTAGTCAGCTGCGAGATCACAAACCTTCTTACCCAGCTGGTAGAATATGCTTCCCTTTGTAGTTTGATCAGCATCTCAATTAGTTTGGCCAAATAACGCTGCAGTTTGAAGCCGCCAGTATCCTCCACACAATAGTAAATCAGGGCAGGTAAATTCAGATGTCTATCATAGAGCATTTGATTGAGGACTATTACCAGTGGATAAATGGTAGCTGATATTATATGCAAAGGCAGCCGTTTGGAAGGAGGGTACTACTTTCTGAGGGTCAATCTTTCACAAGCTTGTGGAGTATATTTATCAATTTTCTGTTGACCTGTTCCACCATTCCATTAGATTCTGGATGGTGGTGTAGTCAATGCCTCGCGGATTGCCATCAGTTCATTAAAATTGGGCAGGATATTCAAAGTGAAATTGGTTCTGTTGTTTATTAGGATGAACTGCGGACAGCCCTGTCGCTGTATGACATACTCCATAATAAACTTGGTGGTTGTAATAACCCCAAATCGTTAATTGCCATAGATTCCATCCATCTCGTCAAATGGTCAATTGCTACAATTTTGTACTTAGATAAGGTTTATCCATTTATCAAAGTCCCCACCACATCAAGGGAAATATTATTCCATGTGAACCAGGGCTCAATCAGCTTATTTGTGGTCTTCTTATGGAAAGGTTTCTCCACTTGACACTGAAAATATAGCTAAAGTATCCAGCATACCATATTGCATGCTCTCCAAATAGTAGCAGGTTCACAAAAACTCATAGGGTTTCTGCAACTCACTTTTCCCTACCGCCTGACGTGCTTCTATAATAATTGCTGGTCTAGAAGAGTTCTTAGGGAAACTCAGCATCAATTCCCCCTATCTTTTTAATAGATCGCCATCATGTAAGAAGATACCTATCTGTTATAATTTTGGGCGGTATCTTTGGGATCTGGCATAAGGGTCATACAGGTCAAACCCACTGAATAACAGACAGACAATATGGGGATCATCTGTCCTCCAAACACACTGTTATAAAATAAAACAGGAGCAATTGCCTAACAGCGCTTTTATATATTTTAATAATTACAGCAACTCTTTGCTGTTCCGTTTTTTCTCTACTATTAACAACCTTTTTTCAATCGCCCATCTCACTTATACTTCAGAAACTTCAGATAATATGTTCTCATACCTTAGACTATTCTATTCCGCTAATTCTCATTAAGTTTTGACTGGTATTCTTCAATTCTCTATCGCCCTAATTAGAAGCGATATAATTTAGATTTTTAAATGATAATATTGCTTTATCGTTTTTTTTGAGGTGATCCAGTGTTTAAACCATTATAACCTAATATCACCTCATCTTAAGGTGCTAAAAAACCCAGTAATATCATCCTAGTCAGTGGATTCTCACCATTCCACCATAACTCTTCAAGGCTTTTATCCAGTCATATTGGAATCTCAACATTACTCCCCCTTTGACTGGGCAATAATTCTCCTACTGTTTATACGCTTGGAGAACTTTACATGTATGTGATTAATGATTTGACCACTTGCTGGATCTTTGATGGTTTATACGTCAACATCAGATTTTTTGTTTATTTTGAATAAACCAACCCATATTTGGCCAGATTGTTTCCACCCAAACCCATGCTAGTCATGGAACACTACCATTTTACCTTCTTGGAGTTGGGTCAATCCACTATGTCATACCTGATCAGTGGCCAATTCCTATTCTTCGTGGCCAGGCTGAATGAGTACGCTTCTATTTGCAACTTGGTCAACGTGTTGGCTAGATTTGTCAAGTAACAATAAAATAGAATATGGCAGTATCTTTTATGCACTAATAAAGCAATTCTGGAAGAGCAGATGCAATCTGTATAACAGTTAAAAGGGGCACTTCCCCATATTGGAGTGGTAGCTGATAGTGTAAGCAAAGACGACAGTAGACAGGAGGAAACCCCAATTAGAGGATACATCAGCTATCACTTCCTAAAGATGTTCACCAGGATCCCATTAACCCATTTGACCATTCCATTGGACTAGATGTGATATAGGGTCATCAGTATCCCGCAGATGCTCATGAGCTTGTTCAACTTGTGGTGGATGTGGGAATTGAAGTTAGTTCTATTGTTGGTAAAAATGAACTGAAGGCAGCCATGTTGTTGGATAATACATTCCATTAAAAACTTAGCCACTGTGACCTCCCCCAAATCTCATATTGCCCACATTTCAAACCACCTGGTCAAATGGTCAATAGTCTCAGAATGTACTTACATCAGCTGACTCCCATTGGCAGAGGTCCAATGACATTAAGAGAAACATTATGCTTACCAAGATTTGGTTTCACTAACTGGTATGAGATTCTTGCGGAATGGCTTTTCCACTTGGCACTGGTGGCAACAAGAAATGGTTACAAACACATCAAATTTCATACTTTTCCTATTAGTATTGTGTTGCAACAGATCCATTGTCTTACACAAACCACCAAGTACAACTGCTTTGTGGGCGCTCATAATAATCCCAGTCCGTGCTGAGGGTCATAAAAAATTCATTATAGAATCGCTGATCTGCTTGTACAGTTCCCCCTTCTATTGGAAGGTATTCGCTCGCATTTCATTTAACATTTTGATCATTAGGGAGGTTTGTCATCATATTTTTCGTTGAGAATTTTATAATACATCACATTGCTGAGATCCATCATCATGGCATTTGTCAGCAATTGAGATAAACAGTCAGCGTTTTATTGCTTTACTTGTGGGTGGTGAAAGATCTTGAAGTCAAAATTCTGCAGCTTAAGAGCCCATGGAGCTTAACGCCCTTCAGGCTCTTTGAGGTTCTGAAACCAATGAAATGACGCACGATCATTACAACTTTAAACTTTACCCCATGCAAGTAGACCCTAAATTGCTTATATATGTAGATCACCACTAATCACTTTCACTTGGTTACAGCATAATTATGCTCATGGCAGTTCAGACTTTGACAAGCAGTAGCAATGGGATGCTCCTCTCCCTAGTCATCTTACTGTGATAGGACCGCCCCTATAGCAGAAAGGTGTCACGGATGGTATTAATCCGTTTCTTGCATTTTGATTTGGGTTAATATTTTCCAAATCTGAATCGATCCATTTAAAATGATTTTTGTGTTTGTCAGGTTTGGGCGCTGGGTTGTGCCTCGTCTGAATTATTGATTAGGTTCTTGCGAGCCTAATCAATGGTTTAGGTGAGGACCCAGAAGGGCGACCTTTAAGGTTGAGCCCACACAATTCTAGACTTCACTTGGAATTCTCTCTTTCTCTCTGGTGGCCTCGGGGCTACCCTTACCTTATCTTACCTGATGATCCGCGCACAACAAGTTTTTGTCATGTCAACAAAAACTTGGCTTTTTGGGGTTTGATCTCCCTCAAATATCCTGTCTTTTCCTTGGTGTGTTCATGGCATCAGATTAGGGGGATCCTGTTTGTAAGCGACTTTTTATTCAATAATAAATAAACTAAGGTTAATTCTGTGGTTTGCAACCTCGCTTGCCTATTTAGTCTTTTTCTCGCTCCAAATTTCCCTAATTCTTAGGTTTACTACCTTGAGAGTCCAGCTCACACTGGACATTCAGCGTGAATTGCGTTGAACCTAAGGTAAGATGGCAATCAGAAACTGGGACATTTCTGACCGTTAAATAATTCCAAGCCGCATGTGCTGCCAGCACGCCACTGGATCCTCAGTTTGGCTGACCTCAGTGGTTGCATCAGGTCCCAGTTGTCGAGTAACCAGCACTGGAGGGAGCCAGTAACTGATGGCCAACCCTGGACCTGAAGTGATCGTCAGCACAAAATTTTGGTGGGGCCTTTCCCCCCACCAGGGATTTAGTTGGCACCGAGGGGACCTGGCCCAGCAGGGCTCTCTCACCTACGGACAGTCCATTTGGTATGGGGATGGCCATCCAGACACGCTGGACCGCATGCCCCTTCCACACTTCAGTTGGAGAGAGTGCCTTCCTGGTTGGGATAGGAAGACCATCGCCAACTTGGGCGTGGGAGGGGAGGCGCACCACAGCCAAGAACTGGGCGTGCTTCCTTGCGCTGGGTAGGCTAATTCTGACAGCCCAGTCCCAATTTTCTCTCACCTTTATCTTTTTCCCGCGAGGGGCCCAGAATTTCTCTGGGCTAATTTTCCCAGGGCTCAAGGTAACTCGCCCCAGGAAGCCCTCATGGTGGCGGCCTCCTGCTGTGGGGCCCCTCTTTGGGGGAGGGGCCCTTCTTTAGCAGGGGGTGATGTAACAAATGGTACTAATATGTTCGTTGCATTTCAATTCAGGTTCAGATTTTCTGAATTTGAATCGATCAATAAAAAAGATTTTTGGTGTTTGTCAGGTTCAGACGCTGGGTTGTGCCGCGCCTGAATTATTGATTAGGCTCGCAAGAGCCTAATCAATGGTTTAGGTGAGGCCCCAGAAGGGCGACCTTTAAGGTCAAGCCCATGAAATTCTTTACTTCATTCAAAATTCTCTCTCTTTCTCTCTGGTGGCCTCAGGGCCACCCTTACCTTATCTTACCTGATGATCCGCACACAACAAGTTTTTGTCACATCAACAAAAACTTGGGTTTTTGGGGTTTGATCTCCCTCAAATATCCTGTCTTCTTTTTGGTGTGTTTGCAGCATCATATTATTGGGATCCTGTTCATCAGCGACTTTTTATCTTATATTAAATAAAATAAGGTTACTTTTGGGGCTTGCAAACTCACTTACCTATTTCATCTTTTTCTCGCTCTGAATTTCCCTAATGTTGAGGTCTACTACCTCAAGAGTCCAGCTCACGCTGGACATTTGGCATGATTTGCGTTGAACCTAAGGTAATATGGCAATTGGAAACTGGGATGTTTCCGACCGTTACAAAAGGGATGTATCCATTTGAACAATAAACTCTCTATCAAAGTTTGGATAACATAGCACGGCACACTGATCAGCACCATCTCAAGTGTATCAAAGGTGTATTGACGACGTTTTGTCCAATCTAACACATCATCCTTTTTTAAAAACTCAAATAGTGGCCCCTAATACAGCTAAAGTTAGGGATGAAGCTCCAGTAGTAACCTACCATTCCCAAAAATACATGTATGTCACATTTACTATTAGGTGTAGTCATTTTTCGAATGGTCTCCACCTTTGCTAGCTGTGGTTTCAAACCTTTGGAGTCTACCACAAACCCCAGGTATTTCAACTGATCTTTGAAGAAGTTACATTTTCGTGGTTTAATTCTTTTGTTCGCCTCAGCCAGCTGGCAGAATACTGCTTCTAAACGATCAATATGCTCTTAAAAGGTTTTAGAGAAAACATTTATATTGTCAAGGTATACAATAATGCATGTCATTTTCAGGTCACCAAGAATAGTATCTATGGCTCGCTGAAACGTAGATGGGGCGTTGCACAGCCCTTGAGGCATCCATGTTGGTTGAAAAAGGCCTTTGGAGGTGATTACAGCGCATTTTTCCTGTTCTACCGCGGGTAACTCAATTTGCCAGTAACCTGATATCAGGTCCACCGCTGAAAAAATAATGGTCTCCTCTAACTAATCCAAAGCATTGTTGATCCTTGGCAAAGGGTACGGGTTCTTTTTTGTAATACTGATGAGCTTCTGGTAGTCTATTACTATGCAGAGGGTGCTGTCCTTCTTTTTTTACAATCAGAACTGGCGAAGCCCACGGGCTTTTGGATGGTTTGAGCATCCCTTGCTTTAACAACTTGTCAATTTTAATAGTGACAACGTCTTCCACTGCCCTTGATCAGTGGATTGGCTGGGACCTTACAGGCGGATGATCTCCTATGTCTACTTGATGGACCACCCTCTAAGCACACCCTAAGTCATGATTGTTGACAGCAAAAATCCCCTTTATACTTCTGAAATAAAGCTATTGCTTGGTTTTTTTGATCTTCCGTCAGTACTATTAACTTACTTGCAGTACCACTGTTAGTATGCTGGTTGATGCCTTAACTGGTAGACCAAATTTTTTCCAACGACCCAAACTCATGAACCTGAAGGACCTCCTCAATTGAGGTCAAGTTTAAATACACCACTATTTGGTGTCAGCGGATTTGCATTGGTTCACTCTGGAGATTCGCTAACAAAACCTTGATCTCTCCATGCCCTAGGAGTATAATCCCTGGTGCCATATGAGGCTCAAGTCACATTGGCTTATAGGGCCAAATGACCTCCCATAAAGCCTAACAGGCACTTTCATCTCTAACTTGGTGTTCACTAGGACTTGATGTCTGGAAGGAATAGATATAGGCCCTGCATCTCAGAGAGGAAGCCCTTGATATTAGTATATCTTCTGGGGAAGGGTATGATTCTTGCTTTTTAGTTGATGATAGTGAACTGGAATCACCCCATCACTACATGCAAAGTCAAATGTAACCCATGTTCACCGTATCCTTAGGCACTTCTCTAAAGGAAAAGTAAATTGGGATCTGTTGGCCCGATATTTTAAAGGTCTCTTCTGTAAAATCAACGACGACCCTGAAATGTCGCAGGAAAGAAGTTCTGATAAGCATGTCATAATTATTTGTTTGGAAGCATAATCACCAGAGATACAACAACAATTGACCCAAACTGCAAAGGTAATGAACTGTATGCTCACTCAGATTATGTGCTTTCCAGTCCCACGGTCCTGTACACTATTCATTGGTCCACATCAGGTTTAGACGTCAACTTTTCCATAAATATAGTGGTAACTATGTTGACTGGAGCGCCTGTATATATTATAGCACGAACTCTATATTTGCTATAAAAATATCACAATATGTGCACTCAGAATAAGAAGAATATTGACTGTTTAATACATAGACATTTATGTGATCTCTTTTATCAAGAAAACTCATTATACCTTCACTGACTTTAGGTTATTTTTAACAATTGCGTCTACCAGAAGGGCGACGTTTACTCCTTTCAGAGTTGGTGTATCTGTAGCGGAATCCAGCTTGTCAATGAAGCTTGATCATGCATTTGGCAGGCGTACAGCATCAGTGCTTCTGAGGTCCTTGATCTACTGCAGCCTTGGCTTGAGATCATGTCACTACATTCATTGCTCCAATTGGCTGCTATTATAAAAACCTGTCATCATATTGAGAGACTTCCGCGGGATATACTACTATTGATTAATGTTTGTTTGAAGTTGGGATTGTGGAGATAGAGAGTCCCCTCTCTACTCCGCTCCATCTTTTCCCTGATAGTATTATTCTTGTTGCACATAGTGCACATGACGGTTAGGGCAGCTTTGCGCCAAGTGGCCCAGGCAACTGCATTCATAGCAACTAACCCCGTATGAGAACAATCCTTGGTTTTATAAGAGGGTCCAGGTCATAAATTTTGAGGATGTTTGGAATAACCAGGGCCAGGTCAGTAAGACAATTGCTGGTGTTTGGCATAACTAGGTCCAGGTTGGTAGTTAGGTTGCTGACGATTTTTGTAAAGGCCCCAGGGTGGTAGTCAAGCTTTTGAGAATAATTTGGCCAAGGATGAGGTGCGGAATTATGGTAGGGTCATGTAAGTCTTAGGGACCATCCCTTGAAACTGGATAGGGTTCAGCACCCTTTCCGGATGAAGAGGGGCCCCAAGGGTCCCGTGGACCCTCTGTCACAGCTGGGTGACCTCACCCATGTGATAGATGAGCACTCGGAGATAGCTTTCCTCCCCAAAGCCATCTCACTCCCTTACCTTCCCCCCTCTTCAATCCTTGTAGGATTAATATAAAGGGTTTTCAGGGAGAAGGCTCACATCAGGGGTCTTGGAGAGGGCCCTGAGGCCACCCACTCCCCAGGCAAGTCATGGCCAAAAATTGGTGAAATTGCAGTTCCCAGTGTCAGAGCCCAGCTGGTAATTTCCAGACTGTGGGAGCTGGTCCAGGATGGCCAGCTTCAGAAGCTAGATTGGAACACATCTCGGATTGCAAACCTGGTTCTGAACAGCTTAGATCATCTGGTCCGACGTTCCAAGGCAGATCCAGGAAGTTCAGATTGTATAAGCCGCCCAATTGTGAGATCGTCCTGAGTTGCAATGAACCTGATACATGGAGCCCTGCCTTCTGAGACAAATATGGAATGCCCCAGACATTCAAACAGGACAATTTGAGTCATTTGTAACTGGATCGGCAGCATCCATTTGACTTGGTCTCAGAAGTTGGAAACATCTGCAAAATAAATTTTCAAGCTTTTGCCAATTTGGGAGCCGCCTTTCACCCCACCCCCTTTGAGCTAGACAACTGAACCCTCTTCCCATTCCCGAATAACCATTCTCCCAATACTTCCCCATGCCTATCGCACCATTTAAAAGGCAACTGGCCCCACCAAGAACAGTTATCAGTTCACTCTTTTTTTGCCTTTATCGAAATATAATCCAATTATCCGCCTAGTTTGCCATGGACTCCATCTGCTTTAAAACAAATTTTATCATGATTCTGTCGATTGATCCAATGAAGTGCACTGTTGCTCAGATCCTCTTCCCAATGTTCACTGACTGGATTATCTGGTCGCTCAATCCCACCACATAGCATCAGATTGTAAATGTGATAATACATCCTGCCCTAAAAGATGAGCCCACTGTTTCATTCATTTCCTTGCGTCCGTAAAATGGATTCCCTTCCGTTCATTTGAGCGCTGAGTCCGCTGAATCTGCTCCCCAGTTGGAGCAGCTCAAAGGCATCCCTGGCCTGCTGTGCATGAGTTTGGCTTCCTTAGCCACATCTGCCACTGTGGGTCCAGCCCACCAGCAGGACTTAGAGTGTCCCCCTCCGAGGAAACTCAGTCCTAGCCCCTCTCATGAGGTTTCTAACACTTCTACCCATATTCCAACCACGCTGCAGTCTCTGTGCCGCTTCCCAATGGTGCACAAGCCTCCCTTTAAGATTCTGAAAGCCAGCAACCATGACCCCTGGAGGAGTTGTCATCCTCCCTGAATCCCGCCCTTAAGGGTTGCCCCTGTAAGACTCATGGTTGCCCCAACACAACCATCTAGTTTTCCTTTGGGGCCTACAGTAAAAACTGAACGTTTGTTTCCCTCAAGTGTCCCATAGATCCCCAATTATATTAGTCACCCAGAACGCTATGCCTGTGGTATTCTGGGGCTTTTACTGGGTGCTCGCGCACCCCAACTGGGAGCCCATTCTAGTTTTCTTAGCTGTATCTGTGACAGGTCAGGGGGCTAGGTGGATTGTGGGCCAGATGAGTATATTCCTAAATAAACAGGGTCCAGTGGAGGCAGTATTTTTATGTTACATATTTATTGGCATAAACATATGGAATATGAGGTGCAAGAACTGCACAATTTTGAGCAGGGGAATGTCATCATCCAGAATGCGCAAAAATGACATTGTGAAGCTCATGGTATAGCTTCACGCAGGGATCAACGTGATGCACACTCTGGCAGCTTCTAGTTATCCTACCCAATCAGCATGTGAGCTTTTGCCAATAAATCGATCAGCAAGCTATGTGAGGGTCTCATTACAGTGGAAACCCAATAGTCAAAGTTTCCACTCTTTCTTCAACATCTTTGAAGTGCCTCAAACAGTTGAAGCATGGTATCCTTTACATCTTGTATGGTAATGGTGCTTGGGAGGTAGCAGGTAACTTGCTGGCACCCCCAAAATCCAAGGCAGGTATCAGCAGTTTTACTTTACGTCAATCAGATGCACTTTTCGCAGCAAACTCAAATTGTTTGAATAAGCCATGAATATACTCATTTCAATCAAATGGAGGAAGCTTCTTGATATTGATATCCTCATAATATCATAGACGTGACTTTTTGGGGCATACTGAGGAATGGGTTGAGAGAAAAGCAGTCTCACAAAGAGAAGCTGGTCCAGCAGAAGTTGGGATGTCCACTGCTTTGGAGGCTTGTGGCCTTCTGTCTTTATTAGCACTTCCATCACTTGATGGAATTCGCGCTCTGATTCATACTAATATCCAGAGCTACCCTCCTGGGTGTAGTAGCTCCGACCAGAATCATATTCCTCATCATATTGTACACCCTTGACATTCTTCCTCTTCCCAATGAGAGGGCTGGGGGTACTGGTCAATTCCTGCTCTTAGCAATCCAGTCATTTGATGGTGTCATGCAAGCAATTGTAAAGTTCGTTGTTTTGTTGTCTAGAATTTGCATTTGACTAAATATTCTATCAAGCTGGTGCATAGCAGCATTCTGTCCTTGAAAAAAGTTCATCATATTTCATGAGCACTGTGTCTAAAGTGAGTTTGCATTCCTCATATTTGACTGAAAGTATTTCATGAAGCTTCCTCAGGTAAGCAGGCTTTATGAAACATAGCCAGCAACTGGAGATTTTTGTTTTTAGTGATTGAACAAAGGCCCCCTGAATTGAGCACCTGTTATAATTTCGGGCAGGTACCATTGGGATCCACCATAAATGTCACACAGGTTGAACCCACTGAATAACATACAGATGATATGGGGATTGCTGGTCCTCCAAACACTGAAAATATAAAAAATAGGAGTAATTGCCCCAGCAAAATTTTTAATTATTTTAATAAATACAGCAACCCTTTGCTGTTCTGCTCTTTCTCTACTATTAACAACCAATTTTTTCAATCAAACATCTCACTTATATATCATAAACTTCAGATGAAACCGTTCTCATAGCTTAAACTATTCTATTCCAACAAGATTTCAACGGTTTGGTTAGTATTCTTTAAACTCTCTATCTCCCTAATTTAGGGCGATCTGAATTAGATTTGTCAAACTTTGACATCACATATCACCTTTTTTGAGGAGATCCAACTAAAACTTATTATAACCCAATATCACCCCATCTCAAGGCGCTCAAATACTCATAAATATCATCCTTTTTGACGGATTCTCACCATTCCGTCATTGCTCTTCAGGTTTATTTTCCAGTCATATCATAATATCGACACTTTCTAAGCCTGTCTAACACTTTAATCACTTGTGACAGCTAATCATGGTATTTTCTCACCACCATCTTCTCATACATAATAATGAACAAATTTGCCATGATAGCAACCGTTTGTAGTTGTAAAATATAGTCTTCATTTTGATGTTTTTTGCTTCAGGCTGATGTACAAATCAAAATCATATGCTTGGAACACAACACCTATTGCAAAAGCTATCCTTCTAGTTCATGAAGATTTTGCATCAATACAAAGATGCATGATCTTTTACCACGTGGTATTCACCTCAATAAAGATATACTTAATGATGTTTATACGCATATATGGCTGCTAAGCAAACCCACTCAGTCACAGTGTAATTTAGTAAATGACAATTTAAGCATCAGCAAAAAATGCAACATGGTGCTCTACGCCATCATCATCCTTCTGAGATAATGCTGCCCCTAGGCGGAAAGTGATGCATCCGTTTGTACTATAAAGGTGTCCTCAAAGTTGGGGTATTTAAAAATGAGAACGCTTGCCAACACGTTTTGTAAGATTTCAAGCTTTTTGGAATTGTTCCATCCAGTCAAAAGTAGAATTTTCTTCAATAAGGCAAATAGCGGTGCTCCAACACAATTGAAGTTAGGAATGAACCACAATTAGTAACCGATTATCCCCAAAAACTTTTGTATATTTCTTTCATTACCTTTCTGGGACATCTTATTTATATCTTCCACCTTTACCAGCTAAAACTTAAGCCCATTTGAGTCCATCACAAAACTAAGGTATTACAATTGTCCTTTGAAAAAACGACACTTATGAGGCTTGATCTTGATAATAGAAGCAGTGAGCTGGTGGAACCTGTGTTTCAAGTGGTCAAGATGCTCTGTAAATTTTTATGAGAACATGCTATATGGAGGTAAACTTAAACGCAGGACAGCTTCAAATCAACCAAAATTTTGTCCATTTCATGCTAGAACGTAGGTAGGAAAGTTGCACAAACCCTGTGATATAAGTGTAGGCTGAAATGGCCCCTGTCATACAATTACAAGTCCAATTGTGTAGTAAGAGTGTATCAGTTAACCATATAGATGAAAATAATGATAAAATTAGCCAAAAGTCCCTGACGAATTCTTGGTAGACCCTTTATTATAGGTACTCAATTTAATTATAATACTTGGCAAAGTTCTACGAGTTTGGGCAGTTGGATTGCCCCAAATCGATAGTTGAATCCAGGAAGACCATATGAGGCTCCTCCCCATGCCACATATAATTTGATACAGCCTACGCCTTGGATACTGGTCCCTTTTATAGGGTTGGAAGAGTCCAAACAAATTAAGAAATTTTTCCATTAAATATTTTCTTAAATCTATTAAACCCCTACCTCACGGATCTAAACTGCTTATCCTCGCACTCCATCAGCCATTTCCTGAAGTGAGACGAGTTTCAAGAGATCCAAAAGGTCCACCTCCCATATTGCCTAATTTGAAATTTACCAAGAAACCCGAAATTTAAGCCTTGACACTTTAAATACTAAGTATTTACATATTAAGAGGGATTGTTTCTTTACCCCGCCAATTTCACTAATATAAATATAAAAGCAAACGTTTTATATTTAATAGTCATTGTTATTATATTGTAAATGTTGGTAAAACCCCTTTTTAAAAAGTTGCTGGATTTTAAGGTCACAAAGCACCAGAGAGCCTTTTCACCAATAAAAATTTAACAAGTGGTGCTCACTACAGGGGAGCTTGTACACCACAAAAACCACCAAAAATGATGGAAATAAGCCCTCGGCAGCCTCTATTGAACTTCAGCTAGCTAGTGTTTTTCTCGCCTCAAAAGGCTCGAGCAGCACTCATCTCAAGGCCCTTATGGGGCCTCCTCTGGTATCCTTAAACCCCCTTTTTTGAGACAAGTTTACCCCAGGTGAGGGAAGTGTTGCCTCTTTCCTCTTTATCGATATAGTGGTTATGGAAGGGTTATGGACCATCTTAAAAACTAGTATCTGCTTCCATGCTTGAGTTGTGGTGCTCAAGAGTTAATGGTTCCACACATGGCCACCCTCAGCACCTGGGTAGAGGTGAATCAAGCACTCAATGATGGATTCGGCTCCTTAAAAAGTTTAAAGATGCATTAACAGGCCTTTATGTGCCTTAGCCTACTATAGGCGAATCCAGGACTTCTTTTACTGAATGTTTTATATTAGCTCAACCTTTATCGCTTGCTAAAATGCTACCCCTAGCAAAGCTATTTTGGCTATATTGGCTAATTTTTGATGTCCCATTCTTCCTTGACAATGGATTTCTCTTCCATAAAGTTCTCATAAAAAGTGTACGAGATATCAAGGAAGCCTTGTTAAAGGTCGGTGATATCTATGAACTTGCCCTATGAAATGGCTCTGAGCCAAACATCTGTGCTTACCTAGTTTAGCCTCTACTATGCCTGATTTCCTCTGGAAACCTGCTCATACGGAGCTACCATCATAAACTGCTCTTTCTTCCCATAACAATAAACAATTTGTAATAGCTGTGATGGGCAATGCTCCCCTTCTTCTTCAGCTCAAAAAAGCTCAATTGGTGAAAGCAGTTGTCAATTTGCCTTGCCCCTCATCTTTCTCAGAGCGGCATCACAAGTGGTTTCGAAGCCTGCTATACAGTCTAAATCCCAATCTCTAATACCAATTGCCCCCGCTAACAATGGGTTAAATGACCAGGTCACAAAAGCTAACCCGCCTGTTTTAAAAAACACAAAGCCACTGATTGAGCTAAGGATGGCTTATATAAAGCCTCTCCTCCATGACACTATCTCCCTCAACCTCTTATCCAACTCACTTTAGTCTGAAACCTGTCTCCACGAGGCAACACAAATCCCCTAAAATGAAGATCAAAAGCGAGACATTACAACTCCAACGCCTCTTTAAACGTTAGTAAGGTGGAGGAACACCTCAGGAAAAATCTGCCATAAAGTAAGCCCTGAACTTACTTCACCCCCTATGGGCTTCCTCACATGCATTGATAACTCCTTTGATGACGAATCTGCAGGAGGTGGTGAAGATATGGGTCATATTGTTCTAAATGCCCCAAGTGAGGTGGAGGTACCATACCAGGAAACTCAGAGAAAGTGGATAGGCTAGGATAGCCCGCCAAACATATCTTTATCAGATGTTGAGAGGCCTGTAGGCTATTGATACTGCTTCAACGCTAACCAGCTCATTGCCACAATGATTTGGCCCACTCACTGTGTATACACTGCAGTCTATCCGGGATAAATTCACTAAAACAGCCAAAAACCTTGCTTCTACTCTCCAGTTGAAGGAGGTCCTCGCTCTTCCCCCCAACTTGGGTGAAAATTTAACTAAATTGTAGGTTATTGTTAATGGAGTGCGGGTTAAAGCTATTCTTGACACTGAGTCCCCTGTGAACGTTGTTCTTTCCAAACTTATGAAAATAATTAAGTTGGCCCCTGACGTCGATTTTACAAAAGAGTCTTAAACTGAAGGCCAAACAACATACGCCATTGGGGCCTACTCATCTTTAACTATCCGTTTTGGGAAACTTCTCCTCTCAGCCGTCGTGGTGGCTAATGCCAACAAAACCTATGATCTTCTCAATGGTACCCAGCTTATGTTTGAATTTGAAGGGGTATAAGCTTGAAGCTGGGCCATCTCTTCTTGCTTAGCTACGATGTTTCTCTGATTCTGACCAATGAAGAGCTTATCAAAAAAGAATTTTCTTGGACCATTGAGTTTCCCTTTTACACCTTAACATTAAATTACACCATGGCAGGACGGCATACAAAACCGTTTCCTTCTTTCAGTGGACGCCATTGAGGGTATCCCTTTCTATGCTTCAGAAGAGGTAGTAATAAAAGCGTGTGATCAAAGGTAGTTGACATTAATATTACCCTACAAGTCTCCCACAAGCTTCTTATTGCACCTAACTAGCATTGACAGTGTTAGTCCTTTGGAGCCCAGAGTTTTGCTGGTCCATACTAGACCATGCCTATCAACGACTTATCTACCTTTTGATAGCAAATCTAATCAAGAAGTATATGGTCATCAAGAAGAATCAAGAGATTGGAAGTGGAGGATATGTTGATTCTTCTTGAGGAAATAAAGCAAGTTTGCTGTATTGGATCGATGGTGGATATTGGGTTACCCACCAACCAAATCTTTATGTAACCTACCTTCCGTTCATATCTCCGATGAACTAGCTCCATTTGAGCTGGATAAAGTCCACACCTTACTAGAGTCCTATAGCGACATCTTCTTTACTTCTGATACCGACTATGGGCACATTGAGGGTTGCCTCATACCATTGATGTTTGTGATTCTAAGCCTATCCTCTCCAAAACATATCACAAGAATTAAAGTTGAGGAACTACAGATGCGGAAGGAGCTCAAACAGCTGCTGAACGCTAGGTTGTTGGTACCTTCCCAAAGCCTTTGGTCGTCTCCACTCATAATGATAAAGAAGAAAAAATAGTTTATCTGGTAGTGATGGACTACCGTAAGCTGAACAACCTCGTCAAGAAGGAAAGTTACCCTATCCCCTGCATTTATGACGCTCTGGTCCAATTCTCTGGGTCTAAATTCTTCTCCGCCATAGACTTGGATAGAGGGTATAGACAGATGGATCTTTCTCCACAGGATCAGGAGCAGTGCGCCCTTACCTGCAGCGATGGTTTGTTCCAACCTACTCAGCTATCTCAGGGTTTGTGTAATGCGCCAACCAACTTTCAGCGGGCGATGTATTTTTTAAGATCTCAAGCTAAGCTGTGTGATTGCCTATCTCAATGACATCACAGTATTTTCCAAGAAATTAATGATTACCTTACACAAATTAAAGGAAGTGTTTTAACGCTTGTGGGCATCCAAAATCAGGATGATGCCCTCAAAATATACTTTCTTCCAAAAGAAATTTGGTTTTCCTGAGCACGATTTCTCTCAAGATGGGATTTATACCCTTCAAAACAAGGTGGGAGCGATATCTAAAATGCCTGCACCTAAAACTCTTTGTGACATACTGGTATTATCGTCATGATGGGGAAATACCATCAATTCATCCTCACTTATGGTTATCTTAGAGAGCCCCTTGTACGTCTCTTGGCGAAGAATACCCCTTTCCATTAGGGTGCTGAACAAAAGGACGCATTTGAGATTTTGAAGGGGTTTCTGCAACAAAGGTGCTTCTCCGCTACCCTGACCACAGCAAGCCCTGATGTTGTTCACAGATGCTTCTGACTACACCGTTGAAGATATCTTGCTCAGATGGATGAGAATTGAGTTGATCATCACGTAACTTACTATATCAAGATGCTTTAAAATGAGCACATTAACAAAATCACCAAAAAAGGAGTGCCTTGCTGTCTTACTTGCGATCAAATACTATTGACTTTTTCTATATGAGACACCATTTAAAGTAATTACTGACCATTCATCATTAAATTGGTTGCAGAACATTGTAGATAACTCTGGACGGTTGGCTCTCTGGGCTCTTAAGCTCCAGCATTACAATATGACCATTGAGCACCAAGCTGGGACATGCCATATGAACGTTGTTGGGCTGACGCGGCTACCTGTCTCAATTTGACAATAGCCAGCTGGTAAGTTTCATGACCTCCTAAGGACTCTTGACGTTTGGGCTGGTGAAGATGAATCAGTACAGATGATGCCCGCCCACACTCTTACAACACAAAGGTAGAGAACGGGAATGCATATAAGAAAGTAGGAGTTAATTAAATGCCCTACCTCCGGCTATCCAAACAAGTACCTGTAATCTTAGAGTTCCACACTATCATGAGGCATGGCGGAGTATACAAAACCTACAAGTTATTAAAAGAGCGGTACTAGTGGTAGGGCATCATGGAAATCATAACTGAAGTCTTGAATGCATACATGACCTGTAAAAAACAAATTAGCTTCAAGACCTGATATCAGTATCAACCTACAACGCCCTATAACACTTCCACACCATAAGTTTGGATGTGGTAGGTCCTCTCCTTCAGACTACAGGAGGAAATAGCTATACCTTGTCAGTATTGATAATTTCACCAAATGGGTTGAACCTGTTGCTCTCCCCGCTCAGACTGCTAAAGCCACAGCCACGCATTTACACCAGTACAATTTCACCTGGAATGGGTGCCCCCAGGTCCTCCTATGTGACAATGGGAAAAATTTTACCCCACGAGTGGTAAAGCTCCTTGCCACTTCTATGGGAGCTCAACAACTCGTCTTGGCCCCCTATAATCCATCCACAAATGGTGCATTAGAAAGAGATAACGGATTCTGGTCTTGATATTATTCAAAATGGCCACTTCAGAACCTCTACAGAAGGACTTTACTTTCACAGTGCCCTCATGGCCTATTGTATTAGCTACCATCACATCCTCAATATTTTCCCTTTCCATGTGTTATATGGGCGAGAATCTGGGGTGCCAGAATTATTGACCAAGGATATTTTCTCTGACACGACTGATCTGAACAAGCCATGAGAAGTTGACCTAACAAATCATCCAATTACAATCATGGCCATGACTAATTTATCAAATACTGTTACCAAAAAAGCCAAGCTGCAAATGGACTCAGGCCCCTCTTTTTTATCCTAAGTATCTAACTTGGTACTGTATTACAACCAATCACTCAAAGAAGTGAAAATCTTGGTTCTATCTGGGAAAGCCCATTTTTAATCACTTATAAGCGAAGGGATAATAATATATCAAACCCCTGGCTACTAAAGTTACTGTGAACCATGTCCATGGCCAATTCTTACGTCCTTAATAATCCCTTAACACTCTTGAAGGGGGTAATGTTTGACAATCACAAGTCCATTGTTCATTAAGAGTGTATTAGTTAACCATATGGACAAAAGTAATAAAATCGTATAAAAGACCCTAGTTGGCTCTTAGTTGAAACCATTAAATTGGGGCATTAAATCTAATTATAATACTTGGCAATTTATATGATTTTGAGCAGTTGGATTGCCAAAAATTATCAGTCAAATCCAGGAAGACCATTTGAGGCTCCTCCTCATGCCACAGATAACTTGGTACAGCCTACGCCGTGGAGACCGGCCACTTATATATGGTGGAAGGGTTCAAACAAATGTAGAGATTTTCCCATCAAATAATTGATTAGATTTATAAAAAAATCTACCTCCCGGAACTAAACTGCCTATCCACGCACTCAATCAGCCATTTCCTAAAGTAAGGCGAGTTTTAAACGATCCAATAGATCCACCTCCCATATTTCCTGAATTGTAAATTACCAATTAATATGAACTTAAAGTTTAGACACTTTAAACACTAAGTATTGGCATATTAAGAGGGTTTGTTCCTTTACCTCACATTTTACTAAAAGAATATAAAGTCCAAACGTTTTAGTATTTGTTTATTTTTTGATTTATTCTAAGTGGTGGAAAAAACCACATCTTTATCCTGTTATCTTAAGTTCTTAAAGCACCAGCAAGGCTTTTCATCACCAAGCATCCATTAAACCCTTTTGAGGTGATTATAGTGCATTTCAGACATTCTGCCACTGGAGATTCAGTCTTTTAGTACCCCAATCTTAAATCCATGGCAGAAAAATAATTAGTGAATACAGGCCAATCTGAAATGTTATCAAATTGCGGAAGAGGGTATGAGCTTTTCTTAGCAATGCTATTGAGCTTTAAATATAATGACCACTCAGTTGGTGTCATCTTTCATAACAATAAGCACTAGTGATGCCCACGGGCTCAAAGATGGCTCTAACATCCCTTTTCAATCAATTTTTCTACTATTAAAAATAACCTCTTCCACCATTTTTGAGCATCAATTAAAATTTGAACAAATGTTAGGGTGATCTCCCATGTCTACCCAATGCACCACCCCTTGTGCGCACCCCAAATTTGTGGTCAACAGAATTAGAAATATCATAGTATTTTTTGAATGAGCTATCACCCTATCCCTCTGTTCCTCCAATAATCCAGTTAGAGCACCCTGCGGAACCACTGCCATTATGCTTAATGAGGGATCTTACCAGTAGGCCGAGGTCCTCCCACAATCTGAAGCCATGAATACAGTAAACCTCATCAATAGGGGCCAAGTGTAATTAAGCCACCACTTGGTGCCTTTGGATCATCATCAACTCCTTCTGTAAGTTTTATAGCAATACCTTTACTTCCCCATTTATTGGTAACAGTAGCCCCTGGGTTTGTACATGTGGTTAAAGCTTTGATTGCTAGTAGGGCCACAATTTCTCCATATAGCCCTTCAGGGACGTCTATCACAAGCTCAGTCCCCTAACATGACCTGATGTCCGGAAGGTATGCTCATAGTGCTCACAACTCATAGAGGAATACTTTTGTACTATTATATCTGTTTGAGGAGGGCTCTGGCCATCCTCTATATGCTGATATCAGACAGGGATCACCACGTCATTATAAGCCAAATTTATCTGACTGAATAGAATTGGATGCTTTGGGATACTGCTAGAAGTAAAGTAAATGGAGTTCTGTTGTCATAAGATACTAATGTTTTTTACCGCCATATAGACCACAGCCCCCAAATTTGCTGCATGAAAACTCCAGCAATTAACATGTTATAGTTAATATTTGGCAGAACTACCACTGAAGCGGAAGCCCTAACTTACCAGATCTTGGTGGTAACGCGCTGTAAGCTCCTTTGGATACATCGCTTTTTGCCCCCATGGTCCCATACACTACTCTGTGATCCATGTCAGGCTTTAGTGAAAGCTTAGCCACGATCTTGGCAAAATTAATTTAACTGAGGCACCATTATTTATATAGCTCGGATTTTTGTGTTCTGAACAAAAATATCATAGTAGGTACACTCCTATTAAGAAGAATCATTATTGTTTATACATGTATGTCCAAGGGCTTTTTGTTAATTATAAAAGAAGCTATGCCCAGACTGACATGAGGATATCCTTATGCTGTTTTTTCTACTGGAATGACTATGTTAATTTCCACTAGTGATGAGACGTCTGGTGGGGGTCCAACTTCATTTGTACCATTTGTTTCAGAATTTGCCATGAATACATCTTATGCATATATAAGCGGAACTTAAAGCCATAAGGGAGATAGTTAATCTCTTGAATGGAGGCTGAGGTATCCGCCGGAAATTGTTGATATAAAAGTCATTGGGTTGAGTACTAAGGCTAACAAAAAAGCTCTTTGGAATTTTTAGGGATAATTAAATTCGAAATAGTGGAGCTAGAGCATCATGTCTCTACTTGGCTCAAGCTTCTCCCTTCTCAATCAAAGCAGATGACACTACATGCACGTGATGGCTGTCTGATCAGTTAGCTGCATACTGCCCCTTTTTTCCGCACAAGAAACAAGCATTTATATATGACTCCTGTCTATAATTTGCACCTGAAAGGCCAGGTCAATACTTAACCAAAGTATTAAAAATTAGGCTAGGGACAGGGCAGATGAGAGTAAATAGGGCGGAAAGGATCTGACAACATATAGTGGCGATAAATATTACCTAAAAGATTATAATTTGTCATTGGTGTCCATTTGCCGCTGAGGATGATGTTTGTGTAAGAGCCTTACGCTTCAAATTGGGAGAGTTGACCATGTGGAAAGATGGCACAAAGCGCTAACAATTCAAAGAAGCCCCACATCTTCATTTAGTTTGTGAGTCATGGATTTTATGCAGTTCACAATATGGTTTAACTTCCAGCGTCGTGGCTATGTCTACATCCTTGTTAATTAAGATATTGGCTCTCACTAACACATGAGCTTCATTCATAATCCACTATGCAAACTTCACCAGGGACCGATTCTTGTGAAACTTGTTTGGTCAGAAAGTTGGCCTTGCCCTGCGCCATCTTAGCCGCGCCCCTGAACAGATGGAGCGAAGTCTCCTTCACCTTTTAGTAAGATACAAAAATTTTTTGGAGGTAACAGGTGACCTGGTCAACACTCTCAACATTAAGAGTAGAAAGCAACAATTTTGCTCTCCACTTATCTATGCGCCTTACATGGCGAGTTCAAAAAGTTTAATATATCTGTGCATTTTCCCATCACAACTGAAGGGCAGTAACCTATCAATTTAAATAAAATTACCTTGCTCCAGGCTCCTTGTGCAAGGAACAGCAAAAATAAGTTCCATATGGCCAAGTGGAAAATCCCCTTGTGGACTAGAATAGGGTTATGCAGATGGATAAAAATCTGCTAAAATGGACTAGGAAGTTCAATTGCAAGGCGGAACTGCCTGACACCCAAGGTATACTTTACTGGCCAATCTGTAGCATTTTTCTCCAGGCTCACTGCACCATTTCCCCCCTTATTAGGCTGTTTGGAAAAATGATCGTCACTTATTTGATCAGCTTTACCAAATAGCACTGACACTGACCATCTTGCACCCCCTGATGAAGTTCTTTGAATTCATTTTGAAATTAGTGGCAAAATTCCTGCTCAGATTCCAGTTTATGCTCCATTGCCTGAATCCATAAGAGAACATCTTACAATGTGCCCTACATTATTGTTTTCTGCCATCCAGTGAGACACGCTTGTCAGTTTTCTTCATCTACTTGATTAATGAGAGCAGATATTCTCACTCTAGCCCTCGTTGGCCCATCAAAGGAGATTCAAGTACACTTGCATATCAGCATACTTTATCATTTTCAATAAACGGAAGGGTAATGGCTCATCTCAGAGCTGCCTGAATAGCACTTTCCAATCTATTAATTTAACCCAGCAACTAACTGTATTCTGAGGATGCCAAAAATGATCTTGTTGTATGGTTGGCTGTCCACTGGTTACTCCACACAACATGAAGTTGACTAAACTCGACTGCCATGGAGGCAAAGTGAATTGTCATCTGCCGCTCTGTCAAGGTAACCTAGTTCCTAATCTAAGCCACCAATACTTCAATCACTTTAAACTATTCCGCCAAGTTCATCATAAAACGCTCAGTATTTCTACTCAACGTTGTGGCATCTTCTTTTATTCCAAAAATGCTTCAATGGTCTATCAGTTCCATTATTACTTCAGGTAACTCATGATTCAACTGTGGAACCAATTCATCCAAGTGATGGCAGACGTCCACAACATAACTGTCCATGTGCACTAGCGCTTCATGAACCTCCTATAAACAGTGATTTAGGCGTTGTAGTAGAAAGTGAGTGTCGTTCTGTTGCTCTTGAACAACCTGCATGACGTATCCAATCTCAAGGTTATGTCAGTCCAACAAACGCTGAGTTGGAGAAGAAGTCTGCATATACATATCCAAGTATTCCTCAACTCCATGTGTGCTGAGCCACCGAGACAACCCTGTAATGGTAACGTCAAGGTAAGGCATATATAACACATAATGAGTAGCTTGGTCCCTTTGGTTATAAAAAACATAGCGCTTGTTCTTTCACATCATCATCATAAAGGCGGTATCTCACAAAAGCCATACTATAATACCCTGCAGTAGCTGGGGGTTCAATATATGGTTCTTCCCTGTTGATCAAATGCCAATATGGGACAAGCGCATAACTTTTTGTTCAGTCATAGTATCCTCATCCCCTTGCTCCATCACCGTGAATAGTACCATTTTTCATTAGTTGACTCCATTGTTTCCCCAGAATATCAATCATGAATTCCAATTATTTTTGGTGTAAAGGGTGAGGGCTTACAATGATGCCCTAGTGCTGATATACTACAGTTGACCATTGGGCCCTTGTAGTGAGCGCCGCTGTTAACTTTTAGGCAATATTGGTTAAATCCGTTGAGCTGGTTTGCAAAGGGTATTACCCACTGATCAACGGAATGGACAAAATGCAGATTACAAATCCTTAAAAAACCGATATATAAGGTATGGAGTAATTGCCCTAATTGACACTATCATTATAATATAAAAAATTCAGAACCTATCTACAGGTTACCAAAATTTTACCCCTCTACATCTTCCACCTTACTCCTATATTGGTCTTCTAGTTCAATTCCACCCTTCTGCTTATTAATCTCCTATTTGTTCATTTTTATGAGTTTTTTATATATCTCAATGATTTGATTAAATTTCTTCAATTCACCAATCAAGCTACATTCATTTTGTTGGTAACAATATAACTTCCACTCAATCTCTAAGTTTTCTTTAACTCTAATCTACAATCTGTAAGAATGTATAGCTTATTGTCTTTCATATCAATTTCTTGAAACATGATAATTTGTTAGGCAGAATATATCTTTTTTTTTAGTACTAGATGGTCCCAACCCAAGGGAGGCAAAATATATCTTAATAAGATGGGGGCATCTAGAGGAATCCCATCTTTGGCGTCCACAACCTCAGAGGGTAACTTAGTTAAAAATCCTAAGACTTGATATTTGACTTTACAAATGGAGGAAGGATACTTGATGAGGCATGTTCATTTTTTGGTTCCTTTACTTTTTTGCTAAGATTTTAAATAAAAACGAGAATCAATACCCTCTAGTAGAGAGGTAAATATCTTTATAGGTTATAATGCAGGTGAACTAACGCATCAGTTGGAATCAATAAGCAGCTTGTAATTCTCATTTCTAATATAATAGCAGGGTCAGTAATTAAAATTTTATAAATTGGAGTTAAGGAGGAATATGCGTGATTTCCTTAGTCAACTAATTACCCGCCATCCCATATTCAGCTTCATATATTATTCTGGAGCCACTTTATTTTCTGGCTAAGCCAGGAAGATATAACATTAACGATTGAGCCAGTATAGTATAGATCCAGGACTTCAACTTGTGAACAACTACCTTTACTTGATTTACTAAAGAGACAAACTAGGAATTAAAATCTAGTAAGCTTTCATTAGGTACTTGTAAAAAATCATGCAGAATATTTTGCCATAGCCAAACTTGAGGCTGTTCAAGCACTTGTAGGTTTAATATGCCAACGCTTGAATTTCCATAAAGGGGCTGAAATTTTAAAATTTCTGAGTAATTGGCTAATATAGAAAAAGGGAAGCTGTAGTCTTTATTTCTTAAAATAGAAAGAGGTACGTCAACTTTTGTAGGAGCAGCTAACACAAAACATCACAAGGTTCTGGGCATAGATCTAGAGATAGAAGTTAGATCTTGAGGTATTTGATTGTCTTCAGCATAGGAATCTCCTGCTATATAATGCCTGATCTTATGAAATCTTACTTTAAAGAATGCGACATAACTTTCAGTTGGTTGTGTTTCTTAGTAATAAGTACATGATGTTGATTTTAGGCTAATTGAAGTTGACTGTTAACAATTGGAGCCAGGTCTTCTTATTAAATAAGGTTGCCCAGTGTGATTGTATAGTTTGACAGGAAATTACATGAGATTCTCTTTAATATGAAGGAGAGCTTTAAGCTAAACTTCACTGCTCCAAATTTATAGTATAATAATATTATATTTTTATTCTCCAAAGGTGAGGAAGTAAGAGCATCATTCAACATAAGACAATTCCATGCGACCAACGTTTGAGCATCAAGATAAAATCTTGATATAATCATTGATGGTCTCTCCTGACTAAGGCTTATACCCTTAAAAGTTTGTTATTGGTTACATAAGATTAGTTCACTCCTGAATTCTGAAAGCAATGCAGCCTTGGCTTAATTCTAAGTATGACAATGCATTAGATGAGGGGCACAATGCCTTGAGCCACGTGATTAGGACAGTTTATCAGGTGTTAAAATCGTTGGATATTGATGGCTTCTTCCATAACACTTTAATAACAATATTGGGAAAAAAGATGCCACTTTCTCATGAGAAGTACTCTTCTTTGAATGTGGGATTAAATGTGCCACTTGGTGGGTAGGAGACTGAATGACATGAACTGACACTAAGGAACTTCTTCATCAAATGAAGAAATAGTATCTCAAGTGTATTTGTGAGGATTAAGTGCATCTATTTGAAATATTTCTTTCGCTTTTTTATCCAAATCTAAGCCAAATTCGGATTTTTGAAAAAATGCAAAAAAAACAACCGCATGATTGATACAAAGCTTACCGATGTTGATGCAATTGATGCCTGCTACCCAGCTGGGGGTGGTGGTGTGCCGCCATCTGGTGTCTTTTGGCTGCCACTGAAGTGCGCCTGGGCTGGCTCTGATAGCCTTCCTATTCTACTGGGCGTTATTCCCCCTTAAAACTTGGCCCATCACCTCGCCAGCTCTCAGGCGGTGCTCTGGAGCCCTTTGGTGCTCCCATAGAGCAATTTGTGTTACAGTCTCCAGGTCAAATATGGGAATCTATTCCCATATGCAAACGCGGCCATCATTGAGATGGGCACAGCAGTTTTAAAACCCCCAGCTTTATTGACTTCCACCCCTTTTAGGGGTATTTTGACTTCTGCTTCTGCTCAGAAGCCAATGCAGTGGCAGCAGCCAAGCTGTCATTAATTAAAACAGTTCCTTTGCAACCATTCACACCCAGCTCCCAGATGAGGTCACTTTGATTGTCCAGTTCGCCAGGTTGCCCTCTTTCCTTCCCCCCAAACGCCTCAGCCACGAGCTCATGGAGGGTTTGGCCATTTATGGCGCAGACCCTATGTTGTAGTTTGTGGTTCCCAATGTGGTGGATCAGTTGGTAGGGCCTCACGCCTTTTCAACGATCTACCCATTTCATCATGACTCTCACCTTGTGATTCCCCCTGCACCAAGATCAGATCTGCCCCTGATCACCCATTCTGGGCGCGCATTGAAAATGGCCGCACCGTTTGCCCCTTGTGCTTTGAGTGGTCAAGTTCAAAGCATAAGTGCCCCACAATTGTACTTGCGCCATGTCTGCCAAACAGGGATCAAGTGCCATTCTGGCAGCTGCCTCACCCCATTTTTTGTGTGGCTCGATCCTCCCACCCCCAACATCAGGAAATTATTGCACTTCTTTCAAAGCGGGGACCAATCAAAAATTACAAGGATCTAAAAATTTTACAAATTTAACCAGATTATGGAATCCTGAATTGATGGCTGAACCAGTTTCAGCTGAGCTGCCATGGTCAACAGCATGTGGCCAATAAGCTCCAGCCACAGCCCCAATTCCTGAGGCTGACCCAGCGCTGGCTGAATCCAATCCATTTGAGTCTCTCATATTTATTGAGGAAGATGGATGGCTGTGCCATGTAAACCTGATTTTGCTTTGGACAAGTTCTTTGTTAACCCTCCCAAATCGCGTTCCTGCCATTTTCATCCAGAAAAAGGGGTTTCCTGTTTATAAAAACTGATTATATGGCAGTTGCGGCTGAAGCTACCCCATCCAACACCCTCCTCCGCCAGCAACTCAATGGGGCAATGGAGCTTCTTGTCAAGGGTATTCCTATCCCCAATTTTCCTTATGATTTTGAGGAAGATGCAAAGTATGAAATTGAGGAACCTGCTTTTGTGCGAGCTGCACTTGCATTGATGCAGCAAAAATTTCTCTTTTCAACCCCAATTATCCCAAAACCCACCGGCACATCAAGGCATTTAATTGTGTGCCAGCTAGCATCAATTTTTCTGAGCATTAACTTGCTCAATATGTTGAGGCGATTGACACTGCCGTCCTCATTAATGAGGAAAACCCCCAAATATACATCCTTATGCCCCATGTCGCTGATGCTCCCACCCCAATGCTGTCCACCATGGTCCACCAGTTTAAGTGGGCGCCATACAAAAGTTTTCCCAAAGCCTCCTAGCTATATGATATGGCTTTCTAGGATGATAACCTAATGCTATACTAGGAATTTTTTTATCTATAATAATCCCTTTGTCTGTCCCATTTGTGAATAAAGGTGCATGGCAGCTCCCCCTTTTGGGTTGGGCACCACTAGTACAAAAAAAGTGCATCCATTTGATTTAGTAGGTCATTAAAATCTTCATTTTCTAAATCTACTCAATCATGGGTGGCACAAAGAGCTAATTTCATGGCACTGAGATGATTTAATTACCAAATTTTGTTTTTTTAAATTGGTAGTTGCATCTCAAAGATTAAGTTAGTGTTACTCAGTCATGAGAATTCTTTGCTCCAAGCCTTGCACCACAGAGGGTAGGATTGTCAATTTCCAAGTCGTTTATGATGAGATATAGGGAAACTTAAGGAAAGAAAGGCATCCATTTAAAGTAATTTGCACTCTTTATTTGATGCGTCCTAATTGGACATTAAGAATTTTGAACTTGCTGAATTGATTACTGGAGACGTTTGTCAGGGATTTTTTTGGGTCTGCGCTTGTCCAGGAGGTACTGGTGGCCCAGGGGGTTCAGGGATACCCTGTCCATCAGCTTGCCCATTACAACCAGGGGCTCCTCGCTCACCAAGTATCTATTGTGGTTCTGAATAACAGAGGTTATCCTGGGCATGGCATACATTATAGATATTTTCTTTAAACAACTGGAGGCGTTTGTCCATAGAAGTCATAAAATTATCACTTTTAGTTTAAAACTCGAGGGTACATTCTATGACATGATTATAAATGATGACCTCTAATTTTTAAATAATTAGAAAATACATTTAAACAAGTTTCATAAATTCTTCATTCATACGGGTTGACTTCACTTGTATCTTGTTGAGAAGTTTCTGATTTTAAATTTTGGCATTTTGGTTCTTACTGTCAAAGTGAGAGGAAGATTGATAAAAAGAAGGAGGAGTTGATATTGTAGAAGCTTTAATAACTGTAAATGGTGGAGTAGTTCCTGAAGTTGGAGCATAGCTACTTTTAGTAGATGGCACAAGGTGAGATGTACAAAAATTGATCCAAATAGCATTCTTTGCTTCCAGCTCCAACCTGTTCTCCATCAAGAGAGGAATTTTGGCAAGCCCATCATAGGGGCTGGTACCATAAAAGCTCGTCATTTATTAGCTTGGCCTCTGGGGACAAAGGCCCCTGACAAGAGGAGCTTGAGGGCTTTATTGAAGTTTAATAGTTGCAATTGATATTGCTATGTGGAAGGAGTGGGGAGAGTCACTTCCAACTACAGGAAAATAGAAAGTTGTGGATGCTTTAATTTCTCCTATGAGCATATTGATTGTCTAGTCACTGAGATAGGAGGCTTCACAATCCAAGGAATTATCTGAAGCCAAATTATTATGTTCATTGCATTAGTATTTTCACCGTGAACTTGGTATATCTGGAGGGAGCACCAGTCTTATTGGTATGGAGAATAAGTTGTGCCATTTTTAGCACTAGTGGTGATCAACCCATAAAGGGGGAGCCACCATGTATCATTATTTGCAAATGAACTATATAAAGGGATTTATGAGAAGTAAAAGAAATCATAATATAGCTTATAAGTTATCAGCCTAGGAAGACATATCAGAAGGTGATGAAGCTTTGGGGAAACTTTTGTCCAGTACCCGCTTAAGCTTGCTGACCATGGAGGACAACTTAGGGGTTGGGGCATCAGCAACATGAGGCATAAGAAGGTATAGTTGTGGGGTTTCTTCATTAATGAAGCCGGCGGTGTCCATCGCCTTGGGGGTGTTGTACCACTTGTCATTTGTTTTTGAGGTCAGGAGATCAAAAGTTATTAAGTGTTGAAATATAAGGTTTACTTTTCTTAGCTAAAAAGTCTTCACTCAAGATAAAATTTCCTTTGTGGTAATTCCAAAATACGTTTTTGTCCCTATATGAATAGAGGTAAATCAAATTACTAATGGCGAAAAAGATAAAAGTTTATTTTCTTAGAATAAGAATTATTTTGGAGATCAGGGAGGTATTCACAGAGAAAATCTAAACATTCTAAGCAAAAGATCTATGATTTATACTAATCTAGGATTCTGCTGCAGGATGGTCATCTTGGTCATATATGATTTAATTGTCACATAGATTGGGTTTTAACCCAAAATTAGGAAGCTTTGAGGGAGCAATAATCGACTGCATAAGTTGTGGTTGATCCCAAAGTTGGCTATGTTTTTCATTGGGAATTATCCCCAGTAAATGTTTGATACTTTTTTGGATTGAGGTCAATTACTTTCAGCTGACACATCCAATCTCCAACTTGGGTAGAGTTCCCAACACTCCCTGCCAGGTAAACCTTGAGTTCATGGTGAAACTAGTATTACCATGAATAATAACAATACAGGGACCAATCCCTGTGTGGATCATGAACATCTTGAAAATATGGCAAAATTACCCACTGTGATATGTGAATTGGAGAAAAGAATACTCATCCTTGAGTAACACCAAATTAAGCTTCAAGTTATGCATGCTGATCTAAAAAGTGAATTTCAGAAGTTAACCCAGCCTGTAGCTACCAATTTTGCCCTTTGTGCTGCCCATGATAGTGTAAACTCAATACTTGAAAAATATCAATAGCTTACAAAATCAAGTGGACGCTCTCCACCATCATGAATCTTCCAGAAATAGTAGTTTTTCCTTAGGTGAAAACGCTTCTACAGTGTCAGTAAGTGTCATTTGTCTGTTAACCCCCCAATGGCATGTTCAATCCATTGTTCAAAGAGAAGTATGGCCCAGGCGAAGGGATATCTTATCTTTCCTATTTTGTTATAAAATTCTATGGAAGAAGCCACTGATACCCAACGGCTCAAGCACTTAACTAACCATCTTGGTCACGTTGCTCAAAACACTATGGTATTTAATTTGATGCATTGTCTTATCTGGAATGATGGTTAGACTTGCTTGCTTCAGGATTTAGGAGAGACCTAACTTAATCCAACCAAAAGCAAAATTTTATGGTACAAGCCTTAATTGGTGCTAAAATGTCTGAGTTTGCTCAAATTTTTATCTTGAGGATCAAACGTTGGTAGCAGATAATCATCTTACTTTGGATTATTTGATCACTGCCTCATTATCGGCGTAAAAAATATGCCTAACATTATCCTTTATCTTAAAGCAGTTAAATCTAACTGGACGTCTCTCCCCCATACCAAAGAAGCCAATGCAAATTTTTGGCCAACCTGCTCAAACCTAGTTGGCCCACTCGTTTTAATAATAAGCCTTGGCCCCAAGTGTTATCACTTACACCTCAACTCGCCTAAACCCAAATTATATGCACTTTTTCTGCAATAGAGAAACAACAATATTGTAGACTTTTGTCATATCTTCCAATGTAGGTCAGCAAAACATTAGTCATTATAGGGTATGAATCTTCCTATTCTTATGACAAATAAGTGCCTCAGGACCCTTGTACTAGCTCTAGTTCAATGCCCAGAACCTCGGGATGATTTTTGACAGCAGCATCTGCAGAAATCAATGTACACCTTTCTATATAAGAAGATAAATATCTTCAGCTTTCCTATTTTTTATGTTGGTTAGTTACCCAAACAGATCTGGAGGTCAGTTCCTCTATGGAAAGCCAAGGACTGGCAGATAAAACCTTTAAAAGCATTAATGGCTTTGAGTTTGGCCGTGACAAAATCTTCCGCTTGCTTAACTACAAATCCACACTTAAGTTTTTCTGGATGTTAAATCTCAGTTCATCTCTTTGGGTGTTTCAGTAGAGGGTAGTCATTCATAAGGTTAAAGCCTTGGCTATAATTAATACTGACTCACCTGTTAACGTTATATTCTCCCAACTTATCCAGAAATAAAATGGCTCTTGACTTGATTCAAGAAGCTAAATGAATCAGCTGGTAATTGGACAACTAAGGCAATCTCTGTGTATTCCGCTTACCTCTCCAATTAGAAAAGCTTTTTTTACTGCCCTAGTATCACATTATAAAACAATAATTAGATGTTACATATTAGATTCCAATTGACTTGGGAGTTCAACTGCAACATCAACCATAAAAAAAGTACCTTTGACTATTAGGGTATCTATCCCAATAATATTTGAACTCCTGGTCAAGAGTAAAGGATTCCTGAAAGAACAAACCTGCCTCACCAAACATCCGTTCTTTATTTATGAAGTTAGAAATAAAGTTTTAGGAGGTAGATTAAGCTATCACCTGAGGCTGTGGAAGCTAAGAGTGAGCTCCCTCTGTAGGCCCCAATCCTATTACAATACCCTTCAGTTCACAAATTGTTGTGGATTTGAAGATCAATTTTTAAAATCCTAATTAAGTTTTGGAACTAAATAAACACTCAAACCCTTCAATAATTTAAGCGTTGGCCTGCCTGGGGATAATGAATCCTGTCTATGGGAAATCTGTCTATCTTATTCTAGAATCTAACAAATCAAGCCCTCCAAGTCCCTTTGGTATGCTCATATCTCTTATATAAAACTTTTTTTATTAAAAAATATTGCCAACATGAGTTGTTTTTGCTTTTATATAAGATTTTGGATTTGATCCTCAACCCACCATAGCTCTTGGAAAAATGTAGAATTTGAGACAATCTCACCCCACTAAACAGCAGAACGTCAAATACCTACTTGAGAAGTATGGCAACATTCTTTTTCCAGGGGACCAAATGACTACAGGAAAATATCTATGTTAATTCACCAAATTTAAGACTGAGGCACACCCTCCATTCAAATCTCAGCCATACTGAAAATCTAAAGTTGAGGAGATAGATTGGCCTTAGAATTACAGCAATCATTGAAAGCCAGGTAATCATGCCTATTAAAAGCTCATAGACTTCCTCACTCTTATTAATTTTGAATAAGAATGGTGGCTACCTTGTTATTATTGATTATAGCTGAACCATTTCTACCACATAAAAAGATATCTATCTACTGCTGCGTTTAGATGATTCATTATTCTTAGTGTCAGTTTCCCAAAATATTTTTGGTTATAGATCTTGCCAGTGGGTAATAGCAAGTCAATTTGTCGCTGGAGGATCATGAACAATGTGCTTCCATCTCAAGTGAAGGACTATAAAAGCCCACTCAAATTCCGCAGGGTTATGTAACGCCCCTGGAACCTTCCAACGCGCCATGGGCGGACTTTTGGGTTATTTGAAATGTTCCTGTGTGCTAGTTTATCTGGAAATTTTTACTTTTTTTGCAAATCTTTATAAGCACTTAGATCATCACAGAAAGTTCTCGAGCAGTAACACATGCCTTGTTAAAACTAAAGCTGTCAAAATGCTTCTTTCAGAGAAAAATGGATTTTTTGGGACATAAGGTAGGTATAGCTGGAATGTCTCCTATGGATGAAAAGGTTATGGCTATTTATAAGATGTCCCCTCTAATTCCTACAATACAACATGTTTTTGGGGATTGTGGGATATTATCGCCTGTTTATTTTGCATTATGCCGATACCTCTGAGCCTCTAGTATCTATTGAAGAAAGAGATACCCTTCCAGTGAAAAGAAGAGGAAAAACAGGCTTTTGACCAATTACGTTCTATCTCTCCCACTCTCATACTTATACATCCTAATATTGATAACCCATTTCTACCTTTTCCTGATGCTAGCAATATATTTTATTTAACTGAGGCAAGCTGACCAGGGGACAAGCATTACCAAAAGAAAGAAAGAAACGACATGAAACCTGAACAGGGTCAACTACGTTAAAGAAAGTTTTTCCACCTCCGGATTGGGACTCAAATTTTTCTGGTTACGTCATGGGTAAGGTTTTCGTGTTATTAGACCTACTAACCGCCAATAGCTTCCTTTGGCTGGCACCCCGATTGATGTGCGAAGGGCGGGAATCGAACTCGCAACCTTCAGGTTGGTAGCCGTACGCCCTTACCGACTCGCCTTCCACCCCCTTGATGCTAGCAATATAGCTATCTGAGCTAAATTATCTCAGCATGATGAAACTTAGTGGACTTTCCATCGCCTACTTTAGAACGACCTTAACCAGAGCAGAATGCATATATAGAGTTATGGAATGCAAATGATTGGTGGTCCTACTAGCTATTAATACTTTTTGGCCCTAATTATATTGGGGAATCATCTTATTCTAATTGCTGATCATGCTTCCTTATAATGGCTACAACAAAGAAGGATCCCAATGGCATGTTTAGACCAATGGGCGTTAAAACTTCAAAATTACGATTTTCCATATTTATAAACTTGGGCCCATCCACCAAAACCTAGATTGCTTTTCCAGACTCCTCATATTAACTTAACAGACACTGAGGAGGATTGATTCTATGGCTTTTAACCCAATCGCATTTATGTGAAAATGAATATATGACCCTTCAATAAGAATTAACAAAAAATCTTCAACCCTCCAAGTTAAAAATGGTAACTTTACAAACTATATATTAAAAGTGGTTGCCCTATATACAACCCTCAGCATGAAATGACATCATAATGGAGGACATCTGCAAAATGGCCATGGGAAATTTGGAAACCTTACCAATAGCTCAAGACTCAATGTTACTGGGAAGGAATGCTTTTTTAAATCAGAATGTATTAGAGACTTTCCTGGTATGTAAAAGTCAAGATGAACCTAATCCCCGACCTTAACATCCAGTGTTACCCTGTGAGCCTTTCCATACTATTAGTATTGATGTTATGGGACCCATTCCTTGAGCATATAATGATCATCAGTTCCTCCTCCTTGCAGTGGATCATTTAACTAAGTGAATTGAAGCCAAATCTCTATTATCTGCTTTGTCAAAAGCTACCGCCACGTTTTTTATTAACTGGATTATCACTCAGAATTGATGCCCTAACATAATGCTCTTTTTTAATGGGAAAAATTTCCGATCATTGTTGGTAAATAATTTAGCCAAACTGATGGGATCCATTCAGGTATTTTACACTACCTATCATCCTGCAACCAATGGAATGGTAGAGTGGCCAAAAGGTACTCTAACTGAAACTCTTCAGAAAATGGCTATGACTGACCCCCTTCACTGGCCTCAATATTTGTTTAATGCAATACTGGCCTATATAATAAGCTATCATTGGATAATTTAGATGTCGTCCTTCCAAGCGTTGTATTAATGATATTCCCAGCTGCCTTTTTTAGTGCAGGCTATGTTGGATCAAGCTTCTCCTAAAGCCTCTGAAGTTACCATGCAAAGAATTGAAAATAGTTATATAGCTTTAGGTTTTGGCTTCATAGAAATTATCAACTAGTAGGTTTAGAAAAAATAGTTTAGTTTATTGATTAACATGAACCTCTGCACACCTTCCAATTGGGTGACCTAGTCCGTTTCTACCACCATCAGCTGAGAGGTTACGATGACAAATTGGAACCAACTGGTCAGGGCCCTACTAAGTCATTTATAAGCGGGGCAACAGACACTTAATTGTGGAGGTCATTCAGGGTACCGTAGTAAACGTGTACATAGTTGATTTCTCCAACTGTTTTCCCCCTGCAGCAAGATCTAGAAAGTCGCGTTGTCAGGATTTCTACCCAAATCAAGAATCTTTTTTTCTTTAGATAGAGGGAATCAAATCAATCCAATATAAATGGTAGAAACTACTTTTGGGGGAGATCCCTAAAGAGTTTCTACTCTTACAATATTGTCCATAATCCTGGACCATTTTGACGCCTTCTTGATATTGGGAAGCAACCCTTACTGACACAATCAAATTAGCACTAGTCCGAAGCCCCCTAGTATCCAGGTTCAAACCCCATCTATCCAGCGACAAATACTATTTGATCTATGTAACCAGCATGCTGCCTAATCCCCGTTTGATAATGAGTATAGATCTTAGCTTAAAATCCTGGAGATTGACAGAGAAAAAATTTCATTATCTCACATATAACGATGTTTCTAAGCAGATAATCTTTATACTTTCTTTGCCATCAATAATTTAGCATACCTCTATTTTACTTTAGGGACAAAAAAGTTAGATTTAACAACTTAAGGACCTTTATCCTGAGTGAAGAATTTCTCGCCAAAGAAAGTAAGATTTTTAATTCAAAACCCAGGAACTTTGGGTCTCCTGGCCTTAAAAATAAAGGACAAGTGGTCTAAGACCCATTTGTCCCAAAAACACACTTGGAACGAAAAACAGCCAGTAATGACATTAGAAAACTGCTTAACTGACCATGGAGGACGGGGAAGAGGATTCAGGGGGCTCATCCTTGACAGCAGCTTCCTGATCCCAGAGTGTGGTATGGAATAAGGCAGAGAACTATAGCGTTAGAGCATCAGCGGAAAGTGGTTCAATGTCACTGAGGATCAGTGCTTAGTAGAAATTACTGGCTAAAATTGGCGCTAATACATTTAGAAATTCCTTTTCATCTTTAATGTGGGAATAAGCGAGTTTGATAGATGTGGCAAAATTAGTTCAAGTAATCTTACCTTTAGATTATGTGCTACCACTACCAAGTTCTGGATACCATCGTTGGTTGCTTATTAAATTGATTCATTGTAATCTTGATTTTGGAGTGATAGAGAGAGATAGCGTGAAGGGAAATAGCTCTTGTAAGCAATGATACTGATCTTGGTAACAGCTTTTCAGAGTGTATGACAATCTGGTATGACAGCTGCTTAAACAGCAAGCTATTAGTCATTGCAGAATGGTAGGCTATTTGGCTGTTGGACATTAAACAAAGGGTATTTAGCGTCCCATTTTGTATAAACAAATGCTCAATTTGTAGATAGAGCCCTATAAAGTAATTACCTGGTTTGATAATTTCAGTTAATAAGTACGAAGGGTTCTGGTTGGAAATAATTGGAGAATCAGCATATGGCTGAGGACTGTTTGCTTTTTTGGAAGCATATGGGCGAACTATCATTCCAAACCTGTTCATGATTGGTAAGAGCATCTTTGGTACTGGGTGAGGAGGTGCCTGGTTGGTTGTTGCAGATTTGCTGCAATGGCAGGCTTTTGGAGAGGGGGTGTTAAATGGTTGACTGGACCTGAATTGTCGGGTAAATTAGATATAAGATGGAACTTTTATTAGCTTAAATCTAACTTATCTTATGTCAAAAATATCAATAATTAGGGACCAAAAATATTCTAAGTACAGATGAAATTTAGATTCGCAGCTTAGCAGTTCCACATGGTCTTATTAGACTTTATGTCCTGGGATTGAAGGCTATCTTTGGTTAATTTAAGATTAGCTTTTTTGTCAATTGAGCTACAATTGAACTCTTTGCTAATTAGTGGTATAAAATTCGTTTGTAAGTGCAACTGTTTTAAAGAGGAGTAATATTTTATCCTTTTTTAAAGAAGTATAAGAGGGGATGTTGTCTTAAAGTATTTACATTAGGAAGGAAATGTCCATGAGGCTTATTTGGGTTACAATGGAACGCCTAATGTATTTTAGACCCTCACGTGAAGTGCTGGTTAAGTGGTGGCACAAGTTAAGGTGTCATGGGGTATAGAAGTGGGGAACATCAAGCCCTAAAAATTTTACCTATTTTACACAATAAAGAACAATCTAATTTGGTATTTTATAATTGTTTGATTATTACATTGGATACTTTTTGTTGTATTTACTTAGAATTTTATGTGATCTGTAAAATCAAGGCAGTTAGCCAGTTTAAATGTAATCGCCATGAGAATACAGCCTCTAGTCTTATGCTAAGGAGGTTATATGTTAAGAACTATCACATCAGGTCTATTGTCTTCATATAATAGGTATTATTGCTTTCAACTAAAATTCCAGATGAAGATCCAGACATCTGAAGTAGGGCAAAAAAACCAACAGTGGCGCTCATGAGTGGATTGGCAGATGGTCACCATACTGATCAATAGCAAACTCCCAACATAATAAATTATTTAAAACAACTACTAGGCCTACTGGGAACACAAAGATTACTGTGCTCAGATCATCTGGAATGATTTACCCATTAACAAATACACTGATGAATCCATTTTTACGATGAACTTGGGCATTTAAAAACATCAACTATTAAGAGTTTAAAAATGAGGCAAGGGCTTACGGCTAATAAAAGCAATCCCTTTTATTGTCAATGACAACAAGCTCTTCTTGGGGAGAAATCTGACTCACCACCAATTAAGCTCAGCTCAAACAGACATGATTTAATTGGGATAGAGAACATTGCCAAAAGACCAGATGAGTTTTTTTACCTTAATTCCAGAAACTCACAAATGGCCATGACCTGCAATCATGTGGCCGTCACTGAATGGTTTATTTTTATAAACTCCAGCCAAGTGGCTCAAATATTGAATGAGCTTTTAAAAGCTAACTTTGGCGAGATCTGCTGCAACCTGATGGTGAAATATAACTTAGCCATTTTGCTAAGGAATAGCTAGCCAAACTAGTTAAAGAGCTAAACAACAGATTATGCCCTAACGGCGAAACTTCCTTGAAGAAAAGAAGATCCCTGGAGCTTGTGTCAACAGTGTAACCAATAACTCTATGTGTTCAAAAGAATTCATGAGACTTAGCACAAAGGCCAAGAGGATAAATTAAACAATAAATTAATGACTGGTGATCAGTATCAACAAATGAGCGCCCAAAATTTAAGATAGTAAAAGAATTTACAGCAAAAATTAATTACTGGTGCACAAAAATCAATGACAAACAAATGGAGAAAAGGTTTTTTCAGGACTCCACCAATTGATTAAATCAAAAAAATCAGTAATCTCAATGAGAATGCTACCTCCATAAATGAGCCAAACAATACTCTCCAGGGGTAGTGAACAACTGCAGAATATTAAGTAAGGAAAAAGATCAAGTGATTTCAATTCTTCAATTACAAACAACCAGCCTAACCAATGAAATTAAAAGACTAAAACTGAGAAATTAAAACCGTATTGACTGGGAAACTGAGAGAACTTTACTAATTAAATATTTTGACAATTGCCAATGACATTGTTCCCAGAATGATTAAACTAGAAATACCTCTAAGTTCTTATGAGGATGAAGCCTCAGAAGAAGCTACTGAAGCTGACGCTAGGCAATATCAGCTAATGAAATGCAGTATGGTTACTTTAATCAACCAAAGTTATTCTACCGGTGGTGCAGCAATTCAGTGCCCTGAGACACCCAGCTCAATCCAATAAAGAAGTAATCAAATTATCATGATCAGAAGAAGAATAATCTCAAACCTTTAAACCTGCCATATTTGAAAATTGGCAATGTGGTCATTTTTGTTAAATATTTGAAATGGCCATGTATGAGGCCAGAATCGCAATAAAGAATCTACTTACTATCAACTGCTTATACAAATGGAGTATCAAACTAATCATGCCACACTTGGATGAAAGCACTACTTATGCCGAAGTCAAAGCAACTGTACTTTGCAAATTTGGAGGTCCAGGAGGAAATGTAACAAGGAAAATAAATTAATAAATATTGTCCTTAAGAAGAATTAAAAGACTGATATTTTGTTGATTTATTCCACTTTAAAGCCTACTTTCTCTTAGGCATTGTGGCCATGATCAATTTTAATGTCAAGTTTTCATTGCAAAATGCAGTACAACCCTATAAAACTTTTTTAAAACTTTATTGCATGCCTCATTCAAAGCCTTATGAAGTCCAAGTTGGGTGATTATCTATTTTAATGATCACAAAACTTTGGCCCTAAAAATTGGCTATAAGTTAAGACCTGTAGCACCTTGAGGAAAGCCCACTGAAGCTAGCAAGAAAACTTTAACCAATCTGACTGTTAAAAATGAGCCATCTGAAAACACCAAAGAACTCTGCTCATTAAGAAAAAAATTTGTTTTGATTGCAATCATAAAAGACACTATAATTATAGATAATGACAACATAGCGCTTATGTCAACCCTCCTGATAACTCATAGAATGAGGGAAAAGAGCAAGCACAATAGAAGTAGGACGCTCTATTGTTCCAGAAACATCAGCCCCCATGATCAAAATGAGCATGCTGGCAATGCAACCTTGATTATCAATGTCATAAACCATATTAAAGCATTTATTGAAGGCTCAATTAGTATACATGTGGTGACCCAATCTTAGAAGAAATAAAATAAGCCTGAAGCAACTAAAGTAGTCGCAAAACCATATGTGCAGCAAATAAATAAGAATATACCAGCTGAAGGTCAAGTCATACAGCAGATACACTAAGTTTGAAGGAGGTAAACCTAGCTATACCTATTGACATGTTCATCACCAGTTATCATAGTATCAGAATACTTGGAAGCAAAACCTGACTTTTTGGATTTCTCACATATCCACCTAGTAAATTGAAAATTCTTATTAGTCCAAGTAGACTCAAGTTGATATTCTGGTCAAATAAAATCAAAGTTTTAGCTATTATTGATATGGAGTGCCCGTGAATAATATCTACACTAAGCTGGTAAAAATATAATAATTCTATTGGTATTGAAAACCATCAAGAATATGGGACAGCAGGCCTCAGTAGCGCTAAGAGTATCTTGGGCGTTAAGCACCTTTTTATTGCAATTTGGTGCGCTAGTAGCGGCACACAAAATGGTGGTCCTAAACGCCAAATACTATATATTAATCTGAACCAGTTTTCTAAGGACCTATTTAATTTCTTTCACTTTTAAAGAAAAATTTTGACAATATTGGGACCCACAGTTCTGAATTGTTACTGTTCTGTAGTACTAAGCAAAGTAGCTAATGCCAAAGATTTTAATAATTTATTATTATGTTGATGGGATAATACCAATCTAATACACTCATAGTGGAAATCAAAGCCAGCCATTGCTTAATGCCATAAATGAAAATTAAAGGGATACAATTTAGATATAAAAATGGCATGATTATTTCTTAAGGCTTTTAACTGGTTGTGTGTACTGGGACTAAACTTGACATCCCAGAAATATTATATGGGGAGGTTGTAACGCATTTTAATTATTCTTGGGTGGAACCCAGTGTAGGTGCCTTGAATTTTATATCAGAGCATGGAGAAATAAACGTCCTATTGACAAATCAAACCAACTGAAATGTAAAGCTCAAAGAAGAATTAAGTTGTGACTTTTAACATCTGGTTCCAAAGTACAGTTAAATCAGTTGTTGAATTTGGCGATTTATCTGAGTTTAGATTGCCTACTGATGGCTAAGGGTGCATGCTTAATTCCCCAAGAATCGCTTATGGGATTATTAGAGCAACAAAGGATGTATCCTGGAATTATTCAATCATTTAAATCTCTCTGAAAAAGTATTGAGGATTTTGGTTAGGCAAAAGGAGTAAAACACTATGTGGAATTAGGGTTCATGCACCCATTAGGATAATGCTGATCAGGCATTCCTGAGCTATCAATGAGTATTTTGAAAGATTAGGAAAAGTTGTTTAAGAGCGTAGTGGTTGAGCCTTCAAAAATTCTCAGGCCATCCCAGTGTGATTTGTGCAGAAAAAATATGGCAGTAACCGCACTGTAATCATATAATTGTTTCTCAATACCATTACTAAAAATGATTCATATTGCTGCCCAAAATTTATGGCACTTTAGAACGTCTGAGAGGTGTAAAGTCTTTTATAATGATGGATCTTATCTCCAGATACTAGAAAATGCTTTTCCTAAAGAGGAGCATAAGTGCGTGATTATCACAGAGTAAGGTCTATTCCAACCAGTGAGCATGACACACGGTCTGTAGAACACAATGGCGATCTTTCAGCATGCAATGAATACCATTTTGAGGATGTTAAATTAATCTTTGTAATTTTGTATCTAATATTACTAATGTCTTTTTGCAGACGTCTTCTAAACACTTAGAGCACATTGAAAAAGTGATTGAACTGTTGTTTAAGGCCAACTTGAAGATATAGTCTCCAAAATGTCAATTTTTGAATAAATAAAGTTAGAGTACCTCATATTCGTCATTGATCCTTAAGGCTTGTGGCCTCATTATCAAATAGTGGATGCAATAAATAACATTTAAGCTCTGATAAGTATAAGAGATATCCAAGTGGTCCTAGCCAAGGTGGAATATTATTAAGATTTAATTAAATGGTTTGTTATGATTTCTGGGCTCTTATTCAACTTTCTACACGGAAAAGTTTGGTTTTTTAGGCAGCTGAATGTCAGCTGGCCTTTGATACATTGAAGAAGACACTGAGCAATGCACCTGTCCTCCAATATCCTGATTTTATCAAGAAAATCATTGTACAAACTGATGCCTTTTTGATCACAATTTGAGGTTGGTATTAAGATCAGGGGCGATGAGGAGAAGCATCCAGACGCTTATTGCAGCAAAACCTGAATAATCATGAGCGTAATTAGACTGCAGCTAAATATAGTTTTTGGCTGCGATATATGCTTTTAAACACTAACAAATGTATATTATGGCACCAAGTTTTAAGTAGTAGCGGATCACAGCTCATTACATTAGGCTCCACAACCTAAAGGAGCCTGTGGGTCGTTTAGCCTGCTGGGCTCTAGAATTACAGGCATTAGATTAGGAAATATTTCAGAGCTGTTGCTGCACACCAAAAAAGGGATGGACTATTACAAGTACCAATTGTGGCTGTCAGAGCAACTTGGCTGATGAGCTCTATAAAAATGAATAATAAGAAGTATAAGTTCGAGCAACATGAAGTAAAGAAGGCTGTCAAGAGAAAATTAAAGGACACTGAAAATTGGGATAGGTATTATAATACCTAGCTAATAGACATTTTAAATTTACTGGTCCTTCTGAAAGAATGGATATTACTACCCAGGCCCACAAGGCCGTTCTAGATTGAGGATTGACCAAGAAGCTAGAATTAACTCAGTCCTACTACTACTGGCATTCCATGAAAACCAAGTTTCAAAATGTGAAAATAATTCACTCATGGCATATAACAAAGCCTATGAGTTGGATGTGAATTAATATATCAAACCCAACATGGCCTGGCATACAAAAAAATTTGATGACGTTGGCCCCTTGCCTGTGAGTATCCTAAGCAACAAGATATTATAGTTGGTATTGATCATATGACAAAAAGAGTGGAAGTGGAAGCAACACGAGACGTCAGGACCTTGCTGACTGCTAGTTTCATCATGAATTACATTGTCTACAAGCACATATGACCTTAGAAGATTCTGATAAACAACGGAACAAATTCACTGCAAAGATGATGCAACGCTCAAATGAAATGATGTCTTGAAAAGGAGTGTTGTTGACACTATACCACCCAAAACTACATTAATGTAGAAAATGAATGGCATCCTATTTGTCATATTATAAAAAAATGCAGCTACGGCGCCATTATAGCGGACTACTTCATTAGCGCTACAGTGTTTGCATATAACATCAGACATCATAGTAGCAATATAAAACTCTCCTCGTTTCAACTTTTGTATGGTAGACAGCCAGAACTACCTTTATTGCTATATCTAGCACTTAATCCAACTGAGACAGTCAGCCCTACAAGTTATTTTGAACAACTTGAAAAGACAATGATCAAGCCTCAGTCTGAGGCTTAACAGAAGGTGAATATTAAAAAAATAAGTCAGAAGAGTTACAACGAATCTAATCAAGTTTTCATGTCCAAGTTCCAGCTTGGAGACTTGATATTATATTGTAACACCCCTACTGTGGGCTATGTGCACAAGTTGCCTTGCTTTAGAAAGCCCTTTTTTATATTATAAATCTTTTGAAGACGTATACACTATCATGGATCAATGCTATTGGTTATGAAATAAGTTAATTCTAGTTCCTTCATCCATATAAGATAAAAAAAGTATAATGAAAGGTAATTAAAATTCTAAAAATGAAAAAAAGGTGCCAAATATAAAAGACAAACTTTTTAATTCATATTTTTGAAGTTTAATTGTCATCAAAATTGGATGCCCTTCCTTTGGGAGGGGGAGATAGATTAGCTTGCAAGGGTGTAGCCCAAGGAAGAGTGATTGTGGAAAAATTGAATTTTAGACAAGTCTCAATGAACAAGCCCTTACAAAAGATGTGCTAAACCTAAGAGGACTTGGAATGAGGCGCGTTGGCCTGACCAACTAAGGAAGGGCCATCAAATCAGGGGAAGCGACCATTTTAATTGACTTTGTAAAAGGTGAGAATATTTACACATGGTGGAGAAAGCTGCGAATAGAAAGGTATAATTTTGATGAATAGGCTTTCAAGATAAGGATAGATTAGGGGAAGTCAGACTTTTGCTCAAAAAAAATTTCAAGCGGGATTTGTCTAGCACTCTATGCATGTCATGCACAGTTTCCATGTTAAAGGCTGTAGGAGGGAAATGAGCACACGCGCTAAGTAAAGCCATCTGGTAATATACGTTTCAAAAGTCTACTTCAACAGGCTTTTTCAAATAGCGTGGCAAATAAAAAGGATACAACGATATTCTAAAATTATGCTATTTGAGGCTAAAAGGAACATACAAGTCAGTATGAACTGTCATTAAAACACTTCAGAGCCTAACTAATGAGGTAGAAAAGAGTAGGGCCTGGTTGCTTAGACAGATTGACTGGAGTGATATCAATCTTTAATGCAAATGCAGAAGAATATAGACTTCCAGTGGAGTTTAGACATCAAATTGATAGCAAAACCTAGAGTGGTTACATGGCCTGCGCAAATGTAATATATATGGAGATATGAAGGAAGGATTTAAAGCAGTGAAAAAAAGTAAGGAAGAAGATCACTACCTGACGAGGATTGATTCCAGATTAAATTCTTTATTTTGAGATGCCATGAGGCTACAAAGATTTAGTGAGTCAGTCAAAGGAGGACCATGTTTGATCCATTGGGAAGTTTGATGTATAGTAATTATGATCAATAAGACTGACTTGGTTTCACTGGTTAAGGATTTAGTTGCATTTATTCTTAAAGTAACTTTTTAATAGCAGTTGAGACATAAGTAGTTGAACCAACCTAAGAAATTGAAGGCATAATTTTTGAAAAAACAATAGCGCACCACATGGAAAACCTGAATCTGAGGACTACACGCCTACATCTGCATAAAGGTTGCTGAGATAGTGAAACAATTTTTCTAATTTGAAAAAATTTGGAAATCATGATAAAGAAGGAAAGATACCATCCACTTATATAGTCAAGGCAGCGGGAATTGTTGAAAGTTGACAGGACCTTAATCATCATGTAAATTAAATATAAAGGGTAATAATAATAGTTTACGTCTAACTTATTATATCTTATGTCAAAAATATCAGCAATTAAGGACCAAGGATATTTTAAGTTGAAGTGAAAATTAGGATTCACGTCCTAGCAGTTCCACATAATTACAATTAAATTTTAAGCCTGGGTTCAGGGTTTTTGGTTAAGTTAAATGTAGACTTTGATGTCAATCGAGTTACAATTAAATTGCTAATTGATGTTATAAACTGCCTTGGTATGGCTGCTGTTGCTCAAGAGGAGCGATGGATTAGTTTATAAGATGCCTCAGAGTAGATGTTATCTTGAAAGTATTATGTTGAAAGATTATTTTCACAAAGCTGAGCTAGGCTACATCGTGACGCTTGATATACTTTAGAACTTCAAACTGCTGGCTAAGTGCTGGCGTAATTCAACGTATTATGAAATAGATAATAGGAACAATAAACCTTATAAATTCTTTCCTACTTTATACAATGAAGCTTAGTATAATAAGGAAGTTTAAAATCTACAAGATTTAATTATATATTTTTTCTTTGTATTAATCAATAATTTAATTGTGATCAGAAAGATAAGGGTAGGAAGCCATTATACAAGTAATTGACAGAATATCACAGAAACTATTCATATCTTTAGGCAGTTCATATCTCAAGAACTATCGCCACCCAGTTCTTGTCCTCATACTTTTGGCATTCATAAAAATCCAAGTTTAATCCCAGTTCAATAACTAGACATATGAAGTAGGCCAAAACTTCAACATAGGTATAGTACCCCATGCTGCAAAAAGTGTGGGGTTAGCTGTGGAATGATTCATTGGATGAGATTGAAGAGCTGATGAAAACAGACAGGGGTAAGCATTTGTGTTTTGAGTGGTCAACCAAAAATAGTATGGACAGATAGTTCATCAACCCTATATGCGTCTCCAGAATGAATGTATGGGGGCAGAGGAAATTCAGCATGGGTAGGAATTGGTAAAGCAATCCTTATTAAATCAGGGCTGATTGTGTTTGCCTGAGGCCCAGCGATTTGTGTGGCCCTTTTGGGACCACAAATTGTAGGATAGTATCGGAGACATAGGGTTCTAAACCTTCCATAAGCTCCTGTTGGAGCACCATGGGGGTTGATAAGTGGGAAAACTAATAAACTGTACCACCAAAGTGGTGTCCGCTGGGAGCCAGATCTGAGTTGTGGGGATAAAGGTGCCCTGGAATCAGGGGAACTGTTGCCACATTGATGACATTGGCTTTCTCTGGTGAAGATAAGGTTAAAATAGCTTTTACAGAATCAGAAGTTGTAAATCTGGAAGATTCTATTACCACTTGAGAAAATCAATGATTTGTTTATTATCATATGAAAGAAATCCTATAGTTAACCCAATTGCTGAAATGCATATTGCTCTGGGGGAGCACCAGGGGACAATGGGACATTGCCTGGGTACACGCAAGGTGGTAGTTGAGATCCTTGGGTGGAAAGAACAAGCCTAAAGTTTTCATGGGACTGGTTGAACCACTTTGTGCGTGTTTCCTACTAAACAGAAAATGAGTTGGGATGTTTTGCGCTGCCTCACATTTGAAAAGTAGGCGGAGAATCTAGGGACAATGCATAGGATTGGAAATAGAAGAGTAAAGTTTTACTTTCTTTACTATTATTAAAATTTCTCAGAAAATAACGCTGAGTGAAAAGAAACTAATAATTAACATAGAATCAAACAATCAATGATGCTGAATGCACCATAAGAAAAAACCTGGGTTAATCGCCTCCTTAGTAATCAAATACTATAACTTTAGGAAAAATTTTCTCTACCTAAATTATTATCCTTTCTAGTAGGGGAAAGTGTCCTATTAAATAAGTATGTCCAGATTCCCCAGAAGCTATCTTTAGGATATACCTTATACTATTACCAGTTAGCTTCCCCATATCAGCTACTAGCAACCTTTGACTAGTATATATTTGTAGCTCTTGCAATTTTGATTTACTTTTCTTTCTTTAATTAACCCTTACTTATCAATTATTATATTTATGATCCTTTTCAAGTACTATATGTTTTGTTAATTTTTTTATTTAAAGAATTTGAATTTTCTTTAGTATTATATCTCTTTTAAGTTGACAGCTCTTTTTTTGACCACTGTTCTTTTAATCTAAGTTAAGTCCTATTATAATTAAGACATGATCGACCATCATCATGTCCAAATATCCTAATTACCTTAGTAACGAATAATTTTACTAGGAAGATATATGATGCTAGTTTATAAATAATCGTCTAGCCCTTAAAAGTGCCTGCTACTAACAACTGATACCAATATTTAAAAGCTAGTGCTCCCTGCAAGGTGCTTTTAAGGTGTTTACCTGGTGAAAACATACTTTGTAAAGTAGAATATATCCAGCGATAATAAGAGCATGAGCTACACTAAAGGGTCCAAACCAATAGTTAAGCATATAACAGGATGTATAGGAGGACGTTCTTATACTTAAAGATATGAGTTGTCCTATTAATGGAGTTTTTACTATCATAAAACTACCTGAATAATAGGAAACCATAAAATGTCATAGACATGGATTAATCTGAAATGAACACAAATTTAGAGGGAAGTAAATTGTGAGACAGATTAGATTCATAATGTTCACTATAAAAAGAGCATTTCATATTATCAAAGAATATTTTAAAGATGCTACTGACAGAATTTCAGAAGACTACTATATGTTCAAAGGGATGTATCAGTAAAAGAAGAATAGGATATGATATACAACGCTATAAATAGAATTTGCAAAGATTTTAACTAAGGATTGGAACAGCTCAAAGGAAGCGCCATAAAACTACCCTATGAAAGATAAAGTCTTATACAAGTTGATAAGATTTAGGCTTAATTTATTGAAAAGTTGGATGCCACAAAATATGACAGACTAAAAATCTGAAGCAGGAAGTAAACTAAATTTATTTCCATGTAACAACTAAGCTCTTAGGTTAGTTGGATTAATTCAAGTTATATGTAAGCAAAGAGACTACCACCCTTAAAACTTCAAGTGATGAGCACAATGATTAGCCTAAGTTGATTCATCTAATTTTATCAAGGCCAGTTAGAACTGTGAAAAATCTTAGCCCAGATGAGACACAAGATAAACAACAAAATACTTACCTCTTTCACATCCCTTCAAAATTATGTAGAATTATGCTGCAGACTAAACTAGATATTGTCATACCCAATTACTTCAGCGTTAAGACTCTTTTCTGTTCTGATAACTTTATTAAAGCCGTTGTATCAAATGCTTCAGCGCTTGATTTTTTGTCACCACTGAGATCACAAACAATATATTTGCACAGGCTAGCTGAGATGAGAGCTCATGATACCAAATTTTATGCCTTTGTTAATTCATTTGATCTTAAATAGTTTTTATTTATTTTAGTATTCTTTAGTAAAAATTAGGCACCACCAGTGGCAAAGTAAGTTAAAACCCTTAACCCATCCTTATGACTCAATATAGGTTTAGGATGTTGAAAATTAAGCAGAAATTTGAAATTCACATTGCTAATTTCTTCTAGTGATTTGACAAATTATTCAGAGAAAATTGGACATAGAAGGAAATCAAGCTGGCTTGTGGACTTCACTAGGAATAGTTGGAATTCAGGGTTGTTGGTAGGCTCGCTGGTGTATTTTCACATTTGAACTACATCATTATTTTTTAAGAGATATGATACACTTAACTATAGGAATAATTTTTGAGGTGACTGTTATGCCATTATATTAGAGTAAAAATAATTAAATATATACAAAAATTTTGGTTTTTATGTGTTTTTTATTAGTAATCATGAGGGATCAAGAAGCAAACCTTAGTAATCTCTCAATGGTTAGTATTCAAAATGTATCAAAGTTTGATGTGAGTCAGATGAGAAATTTGGTATAAGCTGGGTGCATCCAAAGTTGTAAATATGGGTTTTTGACATATTGGAGCTCTCAAGACTTGCCTCACTTGGATGAAATGGCCAATGGAGGGTCATTAGCAGGTAGGATATATCTGTGAGGAAGAGATCTAATATATTTGACCCATTCATTGGGTGGAAGAAATAAATGCTTCTGAAACCCCCTAAAAGGCTATAAAAGGGGGTGGTCACGGAGTAGGTATTTGAACTCATTTAGTGAGGGGACAGAGAAGTCCCTTGGAACAGCTCCCCAAAATTTTCCCAAATTCAGCATAACACTGCTACTAGCCATAGGCGATTTGGCAAAGGATTGTGGCAATAGTAAAACACCAATTTGTAGGGTTCCACTGAGAAAAAACCAGGTTTTAATTTTAACTGATGTTAGCCATATAAGTACCTGAATCACTATTATTACAGAATTAGAAATGGTATTGTTTGACATCACCCCCTTCAAGAGTGTTAGGGGGAGAATAAGGCTGCAAGGACTGGCCATGAATTCAGTTGATGGTAACTCCAGAAGCAAGGTATTTGATTGATTATTCATCCCCTCAATTATAAGTGAATACAACTGGGCCTTCCCAGCTAATCTGAGCTTCTCACTCTGAGGGGTAATAAAATTATGGAAATACAGTACCAAGTATGATACTTGGAAGGAAGGAAGTAAATGGGGTCTGGCTCTCATTAGCAGCTTGATCTTCTTTAGTGATAATCTTTGCCCAGTTAGTCATAGCCTCAAACTGCAATTAAATGTTGTGCTGGGCCAACTTTTTCATGGCTTGTTCAAGGTCAGTCCTTATAGATAAGATATTTTTGGCTAATAAAGCTGGATTTAGGTTCTCGCCCATATAACACATAGAAGGGGGACATCTTGAGGATGTGGTAATAGCTAATCTGGTAGACCAAGAGGGTACTGGGTAAGTAAAGATCCCAGAGGAGAGGGTCTGAATGGGCCATTTTGAGGAGTATTGAGACCAGAATTCCATTAACTCTTTCTTCTGCACCATTGGTGGATAAGTTATAATGGCTGAGAAGAGATTTTGAGCTCCCATAGAAGTGGCGAGGGCTTTACCACTCAGAAAGTAAAGTTTTCTTTGTCACATTTGAGGACCTGGTGACACCTATGCCTCATGATGATGTAGTGGTGTAAGAAGGTAGCCGTGGTTTAGCAGCCTGAGCTGGAAGAGTAAAAGCTTTAACCCATTTAGTGAAATAATTTATTCCAACCAGGATATAACGGTTGCCACCGGTAGTTAGAGGTAGAGGACATACCATATCTAAGTTTATAGTGTGGAAGGGGTGTTGGGGTGGAGTTGATTGATACTGATACCGTGTCTTATAGCTAGATTGCCTTATACAGGTCACACTAGCATCCAGGACTTCAGCTGGTATTACCATGATACCTTTCCAGTAATATCGCTCATTTACCCACTCATAGCTTTTGCAAACTCCATATAGCCCATGATAGTGTGGGACCTATGATCACAGGTACTTGTTCTGATGGCCGGAGATAGGGCAACCAGTACATACCTACATTCTTGTATAACTTTCCACTCTGCACTTTAGTGTTGTGGAAGTGCTTAGATAGCATCTACTGTACTTGTTCATCTTCATCAGCTCACGCATCAGGAGTCATGAGAAGATCATGTAACCGCTTGGATTTTTTGTCTAATTGAAGAATGGGCAGCCACGTTAACATTTCTACATTAATGTGTCAATACAGCATGGCGCTCAATAGTCATATCATAATGCTGAGGCTTTGAGCCCAGCGAGCCAATCGTCCTTTGGGATCCACCATATTCTGCAGCCACTTTAGGGAGGCGGGTCTGTGATCACTTTGAAATGAGTTCCATATGGTTTTAGACGTTGATATTTAACTGTGAGCAGAACAGCCAGGCACTTACAATCAGTGACACTGTAGTTGCGCTCAGCTTTTACAAGCATTTTGCTAAAGTAGGACACGGGATGATTGACCGCTTGCACATCCAATTGAGCCAAGATAGCTCCAACAGCTAGTCAGAGGCATTTATGAAAAACATGAAAGGCTTGACATAGTAGGTGGTGGAGAATTGTCCTTTTTTACAATAGCTTCTTCAGGGTCTCAAACGCGGCCTTTTTTTCAGCACCTCAATGGAAGGGGGTGCTCTTAGCCAAGAGGCAGACAAAGGGCTCGCAGATCTAGGCGAATTTTGGGATAAATTGATGGTATACCCTATCATGCCCAAGAATACCTGGATATTGTGAAGGGTTTTGGTTGCATGCACTTTTGGATATGACTTTGACTATATCTTGTAGAGGTTATATCCCAGCTTGAGAGATGGCGTGCCCAAGAAAATCCAGCTTCTTCTGAAAAAAGTACACTTGTAGGGATTTAGTTTGATATTAAATGCTCGCAAGCGTTGGAACACCTCCTTTAGGTGCATGAAATGCTCGTTTAACAACTTTGAGAAGACTATTATGACATTGAGATAGAAGAAAACTCAGCTCAGATTAAGATCAACGAGAGTATGACTCATGGTCCGCTGAAAAGTAGCAGGCGCATTACACAAATTCTGAGGTAGCCAAGAGGGTTGGAAAAAATCCTCGCTGCAGATAAGGGCGCACTTCTCCTGATCCTGTGGAGAAAGGTTTATCTTCTAATACCCGCTAGCTAAGCTCATGGTGGAGAGGAAATTAGCCCCAGAGAGTTGAGCCTGAGTGTCATCAATGCAGGGGTTATGGTAACTTTTTTCTTGATGAGGTTAATTAACTTATGGTAGTCCATCACTAACTGATGTACCACATATTGCTTCTTTATTAGGAGTGGAGACGACCAAGGGCTTTGGAAAGGCACCAATAACCTAGCGTCCAGCAGCTGTTTGAGCTCTTTCCGCATCTTAACTCCTCAAACTCTTATTTTTTGGTAGGGTTTGTAGAAAGTTGCTCAAGCCTCCCTGACGTCAATTGTATGAGTCCAACCCTTAATGTGCCCTCAGTCAGTGTCATATTTGGAGAAAATGTTTCTGTAGCTCTCAAGCAGGGTGTGGAAATTATCCAGCTCAGCTGTAGTTAGTTCATCGGAGATATAAAATGGAAGGTAAGGTACATAATGTAAGGAGAGTGTCAGCAACTCTCCTGTTTCCAGCATGAAGTTCTTGGTGCACAAGTGCCAACGCGTGGAAACTAGCCATTAGTACTAAAGTTTCTAGCGCCCAGCAGAGGGTGCTGGAACAATAATAACTAAAACCAAAAAGCGCGATCAGTAAACATCCAAAAACGATGATTGCATATGAAGAGGAGAGGTAAATGGACCATGATGGAGGGGACCTGGGCGAAACAACGGTGCACTTAGGGTAAATCGGATTGTGTTCAAAATGGCAGATTGAATGGAGCATGAGACCTCCTCAAAGGGGTCTGAGCACATAAACTTTGGTAATAACATTTTAAAAAAATGGGAAAAATGGGGTAATTTTTATTTGGGAAGTCGACTAACAAGGAATGTTGGTAGGGGAAACATATTTAAACTCAGGTGGGGGAATATAATTTGCTGCAGTGGTCCCAAGTACTGACCACCAATAGGGCAACGCTGCCATCTGAATTAGTTGAATAAGCTGAAACTGACTTCACTCAAGTAATCAATTATAGTTGGATTTGACACGAATGCATTATTTTGTAAATGGAACAGGTTTTGAAACCCCATTCCTTGACAAACTGAATCAAACATTAGTGTTAATTTGGTAGACCGTCCATTTTAATGCCTGGACTGACGTAAGGGGCTGGGCACTTGGCACCCCACTGGTCCCAACTTGGGCATATTTTGCCCAAACCCAGCTTGTCCAGGGTGTGCCTCAGGTCAGGAAGGGCCTGCAGCTTCACCTTCTGGGCCTTCTGGCGCCCAGCCTTGTCTTTGGGGTTGGTCCCCACTATTATGTCATGTGCACATGACACATAAAGTCTGGTCGTCAGGTAAGCCCATGTCTGCCATAGACCCAATACAATGAACTTGCTTTATTTCCTCAAAGGGAATCAGCATACCTTTTCTGATCTCCTAGTGCTTTTTACAACCATATCCTTCTTGGTGAGATTCCCTTGCAGGAGGTTAATAGGTCGTTGATAGGTGGGCTCTGGTACACCTTGCAAAACTCTGGGCTCCAAAGGGTTATCACCTTCAATGCAAATTAGGTGCAGTAGGCAGTTGTGTGGGATTTGAAAGGTAATCTTCATGTCAACCACCCTTTGTTCACCAGACTTGATGACCACTTATTTAGAGAAATATAAAGGGATTCCCTCCAGGGCGTCCACTGATTAAGGCAACATTTTTCATGCCGTCCTGCCATAGTGTAATGTAGGGATAAGTTGGAAATGGGAAAATCAATTGTGAAAGTATAATTATTTTTTATTAAGTTACTCATATGTTAAAACTAGAGAACTTAATAGTTAAGAAGGGAGAGATAACCCTGATTCAAGTTAATAAACCCTTAATACTCAAGAATGAACTGGGTACCAATTAGTAGATAATAAGTATTGTTAGACAGGGCCACCGCTGGAGCAGATAAGATGAGCTTCCTCAAAATAGATGTGCAGAGAAGAGTGCGCCCCAATGGCACAGGTGTTATTTGGGCCTACAGTTCCAAATTCTTAATTGTAGTTAAAGTTGGGGCCAGCTTAATTTTTTATGTGTTTTGACAACACAACATTTTCTGAGGCTAGTTTCTAAAGATAGCCCTAACCCACACTCCATTGATGACGACCTCCACTTTGGTTAAGGTTTTACACAAGTTAGGAAAAAGAGTGAGGACCTCCTTTAAACAGAGAGTAGAGGCAAGTCTTTTTCAGTCTCAGGGTATTTCTCCTGGTGACTGCAGGGTATGAACACACTGGATAGTTTGGATCAAGGTGACAAGGAGCTGGTTAACGTCACTGGCAGTGTCAATGGTCTAAAACCCCTCAACACTTGGCGAAAATAAATTTAGAAGGGGATCCTAACCAGATCGACTCTCTTTTGGTTTAACCTATTGGTTATCTCCACTTCACCTGGGGCTCCTAAGACATTGTGACTGAACCTTCACAGCCCCCTTCAGATTCGTCATCAGAGGAGTTCCCAATTTACATCAAAGATTCCATCGGTAGGGAGGTGAAGCAGCGCTTTCTTTGTTTCAGGAGAGGTTCTGCGGCCGCTCACTTACCCATTAACTTTTTGAGGAGATGCTGTAATTGTTATGGCTCTATATATAACTTTGATGTAGGGGGTTTAGACTAACCCAGGGCTACAGGTTTTGAGCTAGAAATGGCCGGAGGAGTTAGGAAGGGGATAGAGCTATCTCCTTGGCAGGAAGTGACAATTGAGGCACTTTGGAAAATGCTATGATGAAGGAGGAGAGCAGGGAAAACTGATAGCTAACTTCACTGGCTGCACTTTGGGAGCTGGAAATGGAGATGAGCGCAGCCTCGTCACTCATAGTATCCTTAGCCTATTTTCACATAGGGGAGGAACATCTTGTTGCAGCAGCTCAGCGGGAGCAGTTGTCCAAAAGGGAGACAGCCTTAGATGACGCTGAAGGGGTTATAGTAGATTCTAGCCTCAGAGCTCCTTGTGTGGTATCACTTTAATAATAGTTAGCCACCGCTAATAAGGCCTCCATGATATCTCGTATATTCTGGAAGGAGAGCTTGACAGCAGATATATGCATCGTCAAAGAGGGATGAGACCCCAATCCAGCCAAAAGAGAAGCAATAGCATCCTAAGTGGGAGCATTTTGGCAAACAACAAAGGATGAGCTTTATTATATATTTTCTCAAAAAAAGAAGTGATCGACTCCCTCTTTCAGTACAAGGCACATAAATTCCTGTTTTTGTTTTTGCAAACTCTGCGGGGATACAAACTCCTTAATGAGCGTTTTTACCTCAGACAAAGTTTTTAAGGGTGTCCATATAAGGTACTATCACCTCTTGGGTTAAGCAATCAAGGCAGGGGAGGATGTGCTTTACTTTTTGGAAATCAATTGTCACTACCATAACAGCCTCATACATGAAGAGAAACTAGGCAATCTACCCTCACCAGGGGTAAATTTTTACGGAAAGATGGTTTGTAAATACCTGGAGAAGCCTCATGAGAGGCATGGCTAACGCGCTGTTCAAGGGTTTTAAGTTGAAACTGTGCGCTGGTTCGCTGCTGGGCTAAAGCATTTAGCCAGTGTTTATAAGCTACAGGGAGGTTGTGAGGGCTATGTCTCCCAACACCCTCCATTTTTATAAAGTTTTTGTGGTGTAATATCCCCTGTTGTGAGCACCACTTTTAGGAATTCAGGGACGTTGGTAGGATTGCTGGTGCATTTTCACAGAAGAATTACAGCAATTATTTTTGAAGGAGAAATGATAATCTCACTGCATCAATAAATTAAGGAGGATTGTTATATCACTATATTAAAATAAAAAACTTTAATCTAAACAAAAAAGTTAGATTATGAGTTTTTATCAGTAATCACAAGCGATCATAAAGAAAACCCCATTAATCTCTAAATACTTAGTATTTATAAATGTATCAAAGTTTAAAGGTGGTCAGACGGTAAATTCAGTTTTTTCTGGGTGCATACAAACCTAGTAATATGGGTTTTCAACCATTAGAGCTATTAAGAATCACCTCACCTGGACGGAACAGCTAGTAAAGGTTGGTAGCAGGTATGTAATACGTCTGTATTGCAAAGATTAGATATTTTATCCAATTATTGGGTGGGAAAAATTTGTCTCTGGTGAAAACTCCTCCATGGTTATAAAAGGGGGTGGTCTCAGAGTAGGTATTTAAACTTATTTAGAGAAGGGATAGAGAAGTCCCTCAGAACAACTCCCACCCCATTTTTGCCAAAATTTAGCATACCCTTCTACTAGCCATATGGAGAAACAGACGAGAATTGGGGGCAATATTATTACCTCAATTTGTGGGGTTCCACTGAGAATCAACTAGGTTTTTTGGTCAATTTATCCATATCAAAACCTGAAATACCTGTATCGCAATATTGGACTTGTAATTGTCCATCAGGAAAGTAGCTAATGAGCGGCTACCATGCAAATATAATTTAGAAATCAAAGAATGAAATCTCAGGCTACTTTGACAAAACTTTAAGAACTTGACTAATAATTTACTCGATTAAGTATAATGCCAAACTGCCCTACTTCCATCTTAGATTAAGTGAGGACAAAAAAATTTCTTGTCTTTGCCAATGTATTAACTGTCTTAAACAACCCTAACTCTTTTTCTTCATTGGCTTTACTCTTACTTTAGATATTTTCAGCTCAGAAACCTCAATGGTAGTCTAAGGAACCAAGCTTAATAGGTAGCAATTTTAAATAACCCAGTAAAGAAATGACGCCTGGAATAAGATGCCATGATTTAGACATCCAGGCCAATTTCACTAATTTAAATGATCAACGAAAAAAGTTGCCACCAGTTTTTTACTCAATCTACCCATACTAAACCTCAATGTTATGGCCTGTCCTCATGTTACCAAGCTCCCAACCTTTGAGACTCCATTGACCATTTTGTTACGCCTATTACCCTTCTGTTATTTTTTTCTTCTTAAAATGTTTTAATTGTCTTAGACATTTAAATTTAAAGAGTCATGGATTTGCGACATTAGGTTTAAAATTTGGATTGCCAATATGGCTTAGCTGTCTGATGGATCACCTTCCTCTCTTCCAGATTAAGCCATTTTAGCTACTGATTGGCCAGCATCTACCATAATTGCCATATTATTATGCTGACATGCTTTTCTTGAAACCCTTTACTTTGTTACTTCAGCCCTAAAGCTCAAGCCACTAACAAAAGCTCCTTCATTTTAGATATGCTATCTCTAAAATAAATTCCATTACCATCAACAGCAACCTGCCCCAGAGAAATACCTTGGGGTTCTAACTACACTCTGCTGGCACAGTCTGTCTCCCACAATAAGACTGACACTTAATTTAATGCAGTGCTAGTGGGGTCCTCCATTAAGGCCCTGTTTTCTCCTTGGAGCTATGATCTTAACTTTGCCCCATCAAGGCTCCTGTTGACAAATCTTAAAATTATGAGCCACATTTATGTTTACCATATCACTGCGATCCAGTCACATGTAAAATCAATGAAATTTAAACAGCTGGAAGTGTACTTGCTGATCTTATTTACCACCATCAGTTCCTAAAAACTTACCAGCAAAGTTTTCAATTGCAGGGCTAAATATAGTCCCACCTCATTTAAATACCTCATCAAATCATAAGGACACTGTATAGAGTATTTGCTTCTGACCAGATAATGAGATGCCCTCTTTATGGAACGCCATGAGGACCATTAAGCTATAGAGATCGGCTACCTGCCAAATTGTGATTTTTTTGATGTTTATATTGGCCGTGGATGCCACTGCACTGAATTGAGGGGAATGGCATCTGCTGGTTCCACTCAATATCCTCTTTAGCCCGCTTGTCTCATGAAAGAGGTTGGTTGGCTACTGCAGATCGCTTATCTACTTGGCGAAAATCAATATAAGACGCGCCATCATCTCTTTTAAGGGCGATCAGAACTAGGATGGAACTCCCACTACCCAACTCACCTGTCTGCTATGCACCCTACTATTCCGCGGGTGACTTTTGGCCACAAGAACCAGTAAAATTAATTGTATAACCTGAATCCATTCATACGTTGGCAATTATTGATAGCCCATGTCAGTTCACTAAGCTCCTGGACAACAACGCACTGATATCATAGATGTTTGGGACTTATGATGATTCCATCCAGAAGTAGAGTCTGCTTACCAAAATTAGAAAAACTAAAATTCAGTTCCTTTAAGTCAAAGTCACAGGTGTTTATGTTTATCAACAAGCTTTATCCTTGATACCCTTTGTTGAGGCTTGGAGGAGGGTCTTTTGGGCTTCGCCCTAGTTCTGGCAAAAATTGACTTTGGATTATAAAATAGATAAAAGAATTTAATGTATTTTTATTTATTAAAGACTTTTTGGTTGCAACTTGAATTAACTATTGATACTAATCTACAGAGCATCAGATGATTTATAATGCTGAATGAACCATCAGACAATTTGGGATAAATCGCCTCCAAAGTGATCAAATAACTGAAACTCTAGAAAAATTTCACCTACCTAAATTATTATCCTTTTCTAAGTCAGGGACAATGCCCTGCTCAAATTCATTATGTCCACATGCTCCAGAGGCTATCTTTATGCTAGTCTTTATATAGTATTACCAGTTGTATATCCCATATCAGATACATGAAACACTTTAGTTATCATATCTTTGTAGCCCTAAAAAATATTACTTACTCTTAGACCTATAACCTTGTTTATCACTCATTATATTTTTTCTCCTTTTCAAGTACTATATATAGTACTAACCTTAAATTAAATAAGATATCTTTATCTCAGATCTTATACTTATTTTAAGTACTAAATTCTTATTGTAAAGCTGAACTTTAACTAAGTCAAGTCCTATTGATAACTTTTTCTTTTTGATTACTATCTCTTAAGTAATACGATTTGATTAAACAGCACAATTTGGTAATCAATACCAGGTGAGATGAGTATTAGTAACAAAGCAAAGAGTTGGACAAATATGTCAAAGGGCAGCAGACCTGGACCTTCACTTCCCAAAGGTACCAAGTGCTCAGGTACAAACAAAAATCCCATTATAAACAAAAAACCTGAGGTGGCGCCCCACGGGTTTTTAAATATTTATTAAAATACTGCAGTTATATGGAAGTATCCCAATCGCAACTACTGTCATTGGTGGAACAATTGATATGAGTTTTCCTGGGCGTAGAAACACTGACAATGTTGGAAAAGTTTGGTAAAGCCCAACATACATTTTTCCTGCATGCGGTGTACTTAACAATCCATACTATCCACAAAGGTTGGGTAAACCTTGAATTTGAAACTTCAGAAGAAGTGAATGAAGCACAGAAGGTCAGAGTAGTACTTGACCTTCCTGATGGACAGCATTTAGTACTGACCAAATGCACCCATTGGACAGAATCAAAAAATATTTTTATAATTTTTGATTATCTTCTGACCACACTGGCGTGCACAGTAGTTGAAAGACATCTCCAAGAAGGCTTGGAAGCCTATGGAGAAATCAAACAATTTGAGATTCAAAGATTCTAGCTGATGCCGACCCTTAGCACTGGGAAGTCAATTGAAATAATTTCTTGAACCAGGAGGTAGTGGAGGATATTACTAAAATCCCCCACATCACATCCTTCACTATTGATGGTAAAAAATCCCAGTTGTCCACGCACCAGTGGAGAGCGCACCCCCCATATACAACCACTGCCAGGCCTTTGGGCACAAGATTCATGCTTGCCCCATAAAAGAAGCCCTGAGAAAAATGGAATTCTGTGAGGAGGAAATGGGCGAAAACTACTCAGACTACGCCAAAATTGTAAGTTCAAGTAAAAATTCCCTGTGTGTTGACCTGGCCCTCTTCCCATTTCCAAGTAAAAAGGCTCTGAAGAGGGTGGCGGTACCCCTCATCACCCATGGCGATCTCGCCCACATGGTAGATGAGCGCAGGGTAATAGCCCTTCCTCTTTGGATCCCTCCCCCGGTGCCCACATTCACCTCCGCAGAACTGGTATGCATGATTGGGGAAATTTGCACCAAAATTGCTGAAATTAAGTCAACCAGTCTAAAAATGAGTGGAGATGAGTCCAAATGATTGAGATCCACATAGTTGAAAAGGAATGAGGATTAACTAATTGGGTGTAATCGCCAACAGTTTTGATTCACTCAACACCTTGATCATCAAAATTAACCCCTCCCAAACTGTCAGGGATGATCCATGACATGAGGGTAGCAGCATCGGACACCATTGGTGGCAGTTTGAAGCTCCCTTCCAGCCAATTGGGCATTGGAGCTTATGCAACACTTTAAACCAAACAAATGGCCCAGCAACTGGGCACGGGCAGGTAGGGTATCCTGAAACGTTTCCAATCAATTGGGACCGCCCCTATGTGGGACTTGGAGTCCCACTGCTCATCAGCTAAACGCCAGCACGCCAACCGTCATAAACATAGTTTAGTCTAAGTCTGGGCATTCAAGGTTGAACTGACAGCAACTCAGCCTGCCGCTAAATCCTTTGATGTCAGTTCCCAGTGAAATATCTATCTTCATTCCTGAATAATTCGCTGGTTAGGTCAAAATTGAGGGACCAGATACTGGCTTGTTTCCTCTCCAATTGACCACTATTTAATCAGTCACATTAACTGAGAAAATTGTTGGTTAATTTTTCTTCCTTAAATTTTCCATTATTACCTTTCCCAAAATTTAGTTTTTTATGTTGAGAAAATAAACCTCCTTTTCTGCTGACACTTACACACCCCTCGGGATTAATGGCCATGCTTGTCTAGTATTTTATCATGTGCCTGTACAAGATTATGGCTCACTGGCAGTTATTGGTGAAACTTTTTTCCAGTTCCATGTCGTTATACCAGCAGCAGTGCCTTTGGCATTCTGGTTTGCCGTTTGGATGCTCTGGCACCTAGGCTGGCAGGTCAGTCTAATTCTTACTTGCTGTTTGCCTGACATAACCAACCAACCAACCATTATTTTTAACCATTTCCGCCTTTCTAATAGATATTGGCGTAGCAATGGCCCCTCCTTTTCAACTGAACCAGGTTGTGAAGATTTTCCCTGTCCATAATAGTCCAGTTCCACTAAAAACTTCAAATCCACACCCCATAGTTGCCGCAGATATTTTGCCCATGTCAGTAGGATCTGAAATTCCAACTTGCAATGAGATTACCCTCTAAGAGCCTAGCAGAGCCCCTGACCCCACTACCATCTCTTCAGTATCACTGGATTCATCCACAACTATTAATAAAAAGAACTTCGCTTAATTCTCATTGCCCATGAAGATTAGCGTTGGATCCCATCACGTCTCCTTTGAGGCCCTGGTGGACACCAAAGCTGTGGGAAAATTTATGAGTGTTGAACTGGCCCAGCAATTGGAACTTGATCTGGATGCAGGTCTTTTGGTGATGATCACGTCGTCAGTCTCCCAGACTTCATACCTGGTTCGCCAACCAGTCACGTTTTCAATACACCAGTTCAGCTTCTGTGATCGCTTTTCCGCCATTCCAAACTTGGTGTTTCCGGTGATACTAGGAGTGGTATGGTGGCACTGGCAACATGTCAAGATCCACCTGGAGCCTAACATGCGTCATTTATTTATGATCAACTGGAGGGTGAATTTCCCCTGATTGACACTCTTAAGAAAACTTAAGGTCATAGTTCTATCACTTCCCTCATCTCTCCCGCGGGCATACCGTCCAATTTTCCAGAAAGTTTAATGTGGTATCAAAGCATTTTCGATTCTGAAAAGGCAGATTGTCTGCCTCCTCACACTAGATTCAAATGTGGATTTTATATAATGGTGGAGTTAGTGAATATCAACTGTCCGCTGTATCCCCACACAGCAGAGGAGGAGGTTGCGCACAACGCTTGGTTGGACAATATGTTGAAAAAGGGGTGGTTGTTTAAGAAGACATCACTAGTCGCGTCTCCCATTGTCTTCACTAAAGAAGCTGATGGTTCCCTCCGCCACTGTGTGGACTATGGACATTTAGAAAGTTCACGGTTTCTGATCCCTACCCCCTGCCTTTAAAACAGACAATAAGCCAAGCAATCGTCAAATCTTGGGTGTTCTATAAGCTAAATCTTGTCAATGGTTTTAACCAGAGAATGTAATGAAAGGGCTTGAATGATTAATATCAATTCAGATGAATCGAGGAATTTTCCAATTCCGCATGATCCCTCTGGGCTGAAAAATGCTCCCACTACATTTCAACATATGATTGACAATGTACTGGGTGACCTCCAGTTTATTTGCATGGTCGCATATATTTATGACATTCTGGTTTACTCCCTGACTCCCAAACAACACGCTATTGGCTTTGAAGCAGTTGTGGCCACCTTGCATAAGCAGGCTTGTTTGTTAAGCCTTCCAAATGTGAGTTCTATAAGGAGGAATTTACCTTTCTCAAAAACCTCATCCTTAAAGATGGCTACGTGATTCCTCCCAATAAGTTGTACACTATCTGAGAATGGCCAACCCGAACAACCCAGAAACAATTATGAAGTTACTTGGCAACCATTATTTTTTTTAAAAAAAAACCCGGCACTTTCACAGCTTGCTGCCCTGCTCCACCCCCTTACAGGGAAGAATTTACCATTTTGCTGGACGCCAAAATGCCAACAGGCGTTCAAATCAATCAAATAGGTGTAACTATATCCTTCCATTTTTTAAAAACATGTGGATCCTAACATCCAGTTGCCTTTTTTCCCAAATGTTTACCTCTACAGAGCAGTCTTAGGCCATCCATGACAAGGAGTTGGCAGCCATAGCATGAGCATTAACTCATTAAAGATACCTGTTACAGGGTGCTCGAAATGAGTTAACAGTATACATGGATCACCAGGATCTCTTGTATTTTGTAAACCCCAGAAATTGGCACACCATCAAGCATGAACCTATCAGTTCTTGTGCAGTTTCAATTTCAAATATGATTCTGTAAAAGGTGCAATTAACATACTTCCTGAATTCCTCAGCTGAAACCCCGCCCACTGTCCCACAGATTTTGTATTAGTGGATCTTACTACCGTTATTCCCACTGCTCAAATTTTGACAATTGTTCCCCCCATCATTTCTTCCACTGCCCTTGCCCCCAATGCCCCACTTGTGGCTCAGGTCTTAGCTGGTCAAATGACCTGCCCTGAAGTTGTGGAGTTATTCAAGCAATTAACCCTTTAAAATCCTAAATACTATCTGTACTCCTTGGTAGAAGGACTCATCTATTTTATATCATGAATCTGGGTTACCTCTCTTTTACAAGCCAAGGTATTTTGTGCACATCATGACCCTCCCACGATTGGCCATCCAGGCAACAAAAAATGCATCAAATTGATAAAGAAAACCTATAACTGGGCAGGCTTAACTAAGGAAGTTCCAGGTTGGATAACCAATTGTGTTACCTGTGCTTGGGCAAAATTGGACCGCTCCTGAAGAAAGGGACATCTGCACACATTACAACAGGTGGAGGGTCCATGGATATCGGTGTCTGTGGACTTTGATGTCAAACTCCCCTGTTCCAAATGGTTTACAGCAGTGATGGTGGTGGTTGATCGCTTCATCAAATTTTTCATTTTTTATTCCATGTACTTCTGCATTCACATCTGAAGAGACCTCTCAGCTCTTTGCACACCACGTATTCTCGATGTTTGGTCTCCCACAGGAGATCATTAGTGTTTGTGGACCCCAATTTACAGCGCGATTTTGGAATGAGCTTTTATCCATCCTAAAAATCACCCCCTGTCATTCCACCGCTTAGCACCCCCAGTCTGATGGACAAACCAAGTGGGTTAACCAAATTTTCGAACAGTATTTGCACTGTTACACTTCAGCCACCCAGGATACTTGAGCTGATGACCTCCCTCACGCCCAATTCGCTTATAACAACGATACATATGTCACTACAGGGTTTTCTCCCTATGAAGAAACGTTAGGTTATAGCCCCTCTTTTTTGGTCAGTTCTTGTATACATCCAGAGGTTCCTGTGGCCGCAGATCATGTTGAGCATATCCGTTCAACCCAGTCTTTAGTATGGGATACCTCACAAAAGCTATCAATGACTATAAACAATTCATGGTTTGCAAACAGCTTCTTGGTCATGATATCGCAGTGGGTTCTCACATCAAGTTGGACACTCGCCATTTACGGATGTTGGTACCTACCCAAAAGTTTGCAAGTAAACATTCAGGTCCCCACCTGGTAAAGGAAAAATTGGTTAATGAGGCTTTTTGGTTAAAACTGCTAGCTCATTGGAAACAGCATCCTTTTTTCCATTTGTCCCTGTTGTCTCCATTCAAGGGGATCATCCCCGCTGAACCCAAACCTATTGTGAAAGAGGATGCAGAAGAAGCCAAGGTGGAAAACATCTTAGCATCCCACAAATCCCAGCGCTTGGTCCAGTATCTAATGGCCTGGAAATGGTATCCAGCTTATGAGAACAGTTGGGTTAAAGCTCACAATTGTGCTAACTTCATGGAGCTGGTTGATGCATTTTAAAAATCCCACCCTAACACTCCCCGTCCCCCATAGGTTGCAACAGTAATAGCGATCAAACTACCCAAGGCGCACAAAAATATTGCCCTTGTGCAGTTTCCCAGCAGTGGTGCGCTTCCTTTAGAAAAAGAAAAGGGTAATGTAAGTCCTGGGGAACGTCCCCTATGTGTTGATCGGGCCCTCTTCCCATTTCCAAGCAAAAAGGCTCCAAAGAGGGTGGCGGTACCCCTCATTACCCAGGGCAATCTCACCCACATGGTAGATGAGCGCTGGGTAACAGCCTTCCCTATTTGGATCCCTCCCCAGTGCCCACATTTACCTCTCCCAAGCTTGTATTCTTGAACAGGAAAAAACTTGCACTGAAATTTCTAAAATGAAGTCAAATTGCCAAAAATGAGTGTAAATGAGCACATTGATTGGGATTGACATAGTCTAAAAGGAATAAAGATAGACTCATCATCTGGAATCGCTGACAGTTTTGATTCAGTCAAAACCTCAATCATCAAAATTAACCCCCTCCCAAAATTGTCAGGGATGATCCATGACATGAGGGTAGCAGCATCGGACACCATTGGTGGCAGTTTGAAGCTCCCTTCCAGCTAATCGAGCGTTGAAGCTGATGCAACGCTTTTAACCAAACAAATGGCCTGGCAATTGGGCACGGGCAGGTAGGGTATCCTGAAACGTTTCCAATCAATTGAGACCGCCCCTATGTGGGCCTTGGAGTCCCACTGCTCATCAGCTAAACGCCAGCACACCAACCGTCATAAACATAGACAAGACTCAGTTTGGGCATCCAAGGTTGAACTGACAGCAACTCGGCCTGCCACCAAATCCTTTGATGTCAGTTCCCAGTGAACATATCTGTTCACATTCCCAAATAATTCGCCGGTTAGGTCAAACTTAAGGGACCAGATCCCAGCTTGTTTCCTCTTGAGTTGACCACTATTTAATCAGTCACATTGCACTGAGAAAATTGTTGGCTGATTTTTCTTCCTTAAATTTTTCATTAAAAGCTTTTCCCAAAATTTAGTTTTTTATGTTTAGAAATAAACTGCCTTTTCCTCTGACACTTACAACCCCTAAGGGTTAATTGCCATTTTCATCTGGTAGTTTGTTATGTGCCTGTACGAGATTCTGGCTCACTGGCAATTATTGGTGAAACTCCTTTCCTATTCCATATCCATCATACCAGCAGAAGTGCCTTTGGCATTCTGGTTTGCCGTTTGGGTGCTCTGGCACCTAGGCTGGCAGGCCAGTCTAATTCTTACTTGCCGTTTTCCAGACAAAAATCATGGATACAACACAAGCATTAACTGGGGAGAACACGGGCAATAGAAAATAACTGACCCAATTTCCCCCAAAAAACGAAAAATGGCCAAACAAGCTCACAAGCTGGCCACGGCCAAGGCAAAGGCCTTGGTGAAATCATCCATATCACTGGAACAGATCTAGGAAGACAAGGATGAATTTGAATCAATGAACCAATCAAACCCCTCGGAAAACCAAACACCCAATCTAAACAGATTGAATTCAGTGTAACCTGATTTAGAATTGAATGCAGAAAAACTGAGGTTCAGTGCACCTCCCAAATTTTGGAATATAACCCAATAAGGAAGAAAAATCAACAATGGTATATGCAAGAAAATAATGTAGCCAATAAAAGCACACAAGTGCACCACAATGATAATTTTAACCAAGAAAAGCCAAGAGAGGAGCAAAAACAGCAGCAATGAAAGAGGCAGAATACACCCCAACTCCTACTCTTGGCTATGCTCTCCGCAGCAGAGGTGCATTGGAGAGTAATGTGAGCGAGGGAGTAGGGCTGGGCCCTAATAAACCGCTCCTGAGGCGCATCAGGTGTCTCAGTAGAGATAGGGACGCTGAACATAGTGGGATTCAAGGCCTTAACGTCCCAGGCCAAGAAGTTAAGTCTCCTATAAAACCCACCTGTGGATATCCTGACGGTGCAGGAAACTCACTATCCATAGGGAAAGGAGGAGGCATGGGAAAAAATGCTCCTCCCAATAATATTGTTTTGGTTGCAACACTGTGGGGTGATAGTATGCGTGAACCAAAACTTTAAATTTATCATTAAAAATTTGTTCTTGGACAGCCACATACTTTCCATAACCTTCTCATGGCACACCAAAGTGCATACAATAGCCAGTGTGTATGCCCTGAATGGTGCACCTGACTGAAGAGAATTTATAGCTGCTATAACAAAACTAAATCTACCAGCAAGTGCTTTCATCATGGGAGACATGAACTTCTGGTCCAATCAAGATATGGACTGATGGCCATACACAATGGAGATACCACAAGGGCAAGTGAAACTTTGCGTACTATAGGCCACCCTGGGACTATATGAACTGCTACCAAAAAGGCTACCCCTGCTACAAAACATGACACGCCCACATGTAAACAATGGTATGCTTGTCTCTATGTCATGGATAGACCTGATAAACACCAATAATTTTCCGTCACCAAATTCAAAAATTTAAAACCACAAAAATCAAATTTCTTACCATCAGCTAGTTTTGGTGTCCTAAAAACCGGCAGAACCAAGTATTTAAGCACCCAGATGGTGCATAATGCGCCCAGAAAATTTAGCTGACTCAGAATTTCAATCCTGGATGGAGGAAATATCCTCAACCCAGGATTTTCAAACACCTTTCTGCTCAGACCCACTTACTACCTAGGAAAATTTAAAAAAAATTAACAACCCAACAAATCAAACATACATCGTCTAGAAGACACAGGGAAGCTTCAGCCATTATCAAACACACCTTGGCAGAAATTAATCACCTAGAAAACAACGTCCTATGCACAGGGTACAGCCCTGGATGGGGTCACAAATAGGGGGAGATTTCTGCTCAGCTATACACCCTGCACCACAAACACCAACACTGAGTTGGAGTTCAATATAAAGCAAAAACCATAAGAGATGGAGAAACTTGCTTGAGCTAATTTTTCCGCCAATTCCACGCCCAGAAAGATATGATAGCTTGCACACAGGTCCATTGACCGGACAAATCCATAGCAAAAACACCCAAAGAAGTCGCAACCAAAGTGCACAGGTTTTATACAAACTTGTATAAATCTGAACAGGTCAAACCAGAAAAAAATTGAAAAATGCCTTACAAGTACACATATTGATACTGCAGCCCAAAATAACAATATAATCAACTTTTATCACGCGAGAATTATGGGAAGTAGTATGCGATGCACCAAGAGGGAAATGCACTGGACTGATGGGATTCCTTATAAATTTTACATAAAATATTTTACTAACATTTCTGACATTCTTTTTATTTTAATAAATAATTGTATTTTGTAAACATGCCTCCTATGTGGAGGCAAAGAAGCCTACACTCTCACTTTATTCAGAAAAGGAGACAGACTAGACCTTTCCAACTGGCGCCCAATCTCCCTAACCAACACAGACCCAAATTCTTACAAAATTCATGGCCAAACGACTAGGAGAAATTGCAACTGACGCAATATCCCCATCACAATATGGATTTGTCTAAGAAAATCCATATGGGACAATATCCACACAGTTGCAAATGTCTGCTAGTACAAAACCTCTGGAGCGCTTGTCTTCTTAAACCAACAAAAGGCATATGACAGGGTGAACTGGACCTATCTTAGGGCCTGTCTTCAAAAAACAAACTCCCAAATAGATTCATAAACTTGATGATGATGTTCAATGAGTCTGCTACCATGGCTGTGCGGGGAGCAGGTTTTTTAACCAAAACAGTCATCCCACAGAGAGGACTCAAACAAGGAGACCCTTTAATCCCTCTACTTTAATATTTTAGCTTGGACCTCCTAATTCAGAATAAAAACGCACTTCTCAAGGGAATCAATGTCAAGGGCCAACCACCAGTCAAAATGATGGCCTTTGCTGATGATTGTGTGGTGGAATATCCAACATCAGGACGCTTGCAGAATTGAGAAAATAATACAATATTATTCAGCCATAAGCAACGCATCACTTAACACTGAGAAAACGGAAATTATACTCCTGGGAAAATATCAGACCCATTGGACGCCATCTACCCAGGGCCAACAATTTAATACAACATCAAGATTCTCACCATAGGAGGCGAAATTAGCAATGACCCCACTGAAACTTCCCTTCACCGCCAAGCCAACAGCTGGACCTGTCCGGCACTTGAGGGTATGGTTAGAAGCAGGAGGTTACATTAACTTCATGATGGAAATTAACTTATAGGAAAATTAACAAAACGCATTGCCTCCTTACATGGTCACCAAACAGGTTTAGCATGAAGGGTCACGGTAGCCAACTCTATGATTCTATCAATAATATGGTTCACGGCCCATGCAATCGCTTTCTCACCATCCTTCTTTAACACAATTTAACCCTATTATAAGGATGGCTCTGGTCCAACCACAACCCCCCTGTACGCCTTGAAACCCTATTTGGCTCTATGAGAAATGGAGTTATGGGGCTTAATAATTACGTAGAGCAAGAGACCCATAATTAGGATCCTGGATAACTCAGGTGACTAGCCCAGATCTTCCAGATACACATTGGGCTATAATGGCAAGATATAAATTCACATGAGCACTCCGATTAAGAAACCCAGATCACCCAAAAACATTAATCAAGTAGTTGGCATCCCATACTAAAGCTGCAGGACCACACGGCACTCCTGCACATTTTAAACAAATGCTTTTATCCATTAGAAGAGCGACATGGCAGATCCACATAAACGGGAAAACCAGTCACTGAGGACGCCTAAGGCTTACCCACAGACAGGAAATTAATGACCAAATAGTCACAGACAATATAATATGCTGAAATCCGAGTACCATAGCCAGGATAAATTACCTGGACCATATGGATATACCCTACAACCTGGAGACTCAAAAAAGAGTATGGAGATACACACATCACCCCCTACTCCAACCCAGGATATGAGCACATGTATGTAGGTGCATGAGGAGAGTATACTGCACAGAAGAACGGTCAAATGCCACTCACACCTCATGTACAATATGTGGTCAGTATGGAAGCTTATCCCACCGTTTAGAACAATGCCCAACGTCAGTGGCTGTATGGAAAGAGGCCATGCGCCTATTCCGCCAAGAAAATGGACAACCATTCAGCCTAGCAACGAAACATGTTCGCTATAAACATAGACTCTCCTAACCACCTATCCCTCAGGGCGTAATTGTAGCCATAGCACTATGGACGATCCATACAATAGTATTGGAATCATTCACAGGAGCAGCGCCTACAATCCAAGAAGCCATCTATTGTTTCCACAGCCATATATTGGAACATTTCCAAGCATGGCTGTTTGGACACATGACCACCCTAACAGAAGGACAATCAACACATGGTTCCCCATATGGTTCCTAAAGGTTGATCCTTTCCTTCACACATGCTGTATCCAAGTATAAAGCCAGCATAACCCCCCTTTCCTACCGTCTTAGCTTGGTGATTCTGGAGATAACAAGAGGGTCCTTGAACCCTCTGGGGTGTCTTTAATTTTTCAATTTTCATTAGTTTCCCAACTATATAAGAAGTGCTTGTCCCCTGTTCGACCTTCCCCAAATAAATATAAGTCCTATTGATCAAGACAAAATCTCCCATCCTGCTTGGTCAGTTAGCCCAATTGCTTTAATAAAATTAACTTGACTAAGAATGTTGTTGCTATTTTGTATAATAATTATCTAGACTTGCAAGGATAGGCTTTCAACGACTAGTACCCATATTTCTCAAAGCAAATATTTTGATTTTAAGCAAATGTGTTCAATTTAAAAAGAAAATTCGGTATGGTGAAAAGGTAACATTCTCTTTAAACCAATACCTTAATTAAGCACATTATTAAGATGTAAAACTTTATATAAATGGGATTACTCCAAGGTCAAAAATTAGAATTTCAATTTTACTGTAAAAGTTTGAAAAATTGGGCAACTATAGGCTTTAAGTGTTTTGATTTTTTCATACTGTTAAGGCATAAATAGACAACCTAAGCCATTTTTGGATAATCAAAATCTAGAGTCATAAGATCAAATCTCAAAACTTTATATATAACATTTTGCCTAACTTATTTTATATTACCTACTAAGCCTTCTCCACCACCCATTAGTTATAGACTCAACAGCTGAACCTTATATATTGTTTTGTTATTTTGTTTTTTTAATTTTAGCAAGATTTATCTCAATTCTTTATAAATAATGATTTAAGCTATAAAAATATCACCCATTTAAGTTAAAACATCAAGTCAATTGGAGGGGCCGCAATCAATTCTGGTTTTATTGGTAATGGCTGTTTCTATCGTGTAATCTATTCTTGTGGCCACCAGTGTAAGTTTTCAGGAGGAATATGGAGCGGCTCCATTTTATATCTCTCCAAATTCAGCACCACATTATATACTTGCAGCTAAAATGGTTATGATTCTAAACAGAATATGTTGGCAACACTAAGTACTATGATGAGGATACTAAGGTAGATGCACACGTTGAATAAGAGGAGTATAATGAGCAGCCAGAATAAATTCAGTAACCCTGTTATATAGGATTACGTATATCTAAACCACATCTTACCCTTAATGATAAAAGCTAGTCTCTCTCTTTAAAAGTAGCCTCATCTGAGGAAAGTTTAACAAACAGTTGTTGGAAACTAGAGCTCATTAAAGCTTGCCTTTAGCCTAACCTCTGGTGCAAGAACTATGTTGAAACAGTATTTTACCTATCTCTTTATCATTTTACTTTCTCATTTCAAATAACGGAAGTGACTTATGGTTTATAAATACTATTGTGTGTATCTGAGTTTCTGTGATAGAAGCCAGGTCTTCTTTGCCAGCAAGTTCTATGTTATGATAACCCAAACAACATATACAGCTGTAAAAACGATGCTTTAAGATCTTATAACTTTGATCCAATCAACCAAAGAAAAAAGTTTTACTTGTCTATGTTTTGAGCCTCCTCACAGCTTAGTTATGTTTCCGCATAAAACTGCTAAAAAGTAAGACTTACTTGCTTGTTCAATGCAACCCACATTCACCTCTATATTTTCACATGTCTGCAATGTTACATTAGTTGGTGAGTCAATCTTTACTTCAGATGATGCTGCAAAGCAGGTTCTGGTAGTGTTATCTAAGTTAAACCTCCACGCCTACCTTATGTTTAATAACGAGCAAAAATATGACTATCATTCCTAAGCCCTACTGGACGCTTTACAAAGAAGCAAAGGATTAAGCTAGAGCTGTCCCTTATCAACTTTAAATCTTTTAGGTCTCATCTCTTCATGATTCCACTGTATCTGTTCTTATTGTAAAACTCTTTTCACAATCTCACTAGTTATTTTATTTGCTCAACAGTAAGCCCACTCCTTTAAATTAGTGCTCATATACACACCTATCATCAATTTGATGTAGCCTTATATTCATCTTTTGACACTGTTATTGCAACCATTTGTGCTTCTTTGCCTCTTGATCCAGGTTCTCCCAAAGTTTGGGATGAAGGTTGAGAAACTTTGAATTTAACAATTTATAAATCCTCCCAAGCTTCAGCTCAGCCAGATTAAAAAGTTCAGATATTTAAAATATATAAGTTAATATGGTGAGTGAACAAACCTGAGTCCAAAAACAAAAAGGAGGAAAAGTGGTGGTAAATGCCAAAGATACTATAAGCTCTTTCATGGCAACAATTCTTATGAATAAAAAATAAATAAGAGATATAATCACTTAAGCTAATGTAGTACCTCCATCATTCATTGGTATAAACCTACCCTGTTGGCCATTGCACCAGGACTGTTTATGAAAGAAGCTTGTAATATTCAGTACACTTTTGAGTCCAATAGCTTCACAGAAAAAGCAAAATTTTCCTTTACTTGTGCTATTTGATAATTATACCCTAATAAGGATACCTTAATGGTTCACACTTAGCTCCCTGGGTCATATTAAACAAAGTAAACTGGCTAAATCTCAGATAGACATTCAGGTAAAAAGCAAACTTGGCAATTCCTAATGATTAACATTATCCCCTAGCCAACTCTAGTTGTCATGTATATTGAAAAACGTTCTTTGTGTCCAGTATAAAAGGATTTCAGAAATTTGTTCATTTCTTGATACTTGGTATCCTCATTATGCTCTTTGTCATATTCTTAGGCAGCAGCAATGCATCCTTGCTCAAACAAAAAACTCAAATTGCCAAAATCTGGTGTCATAAAGTCAGGACCAAGTGTTTGTTTCCTCAATGAAATAAATAAATCTGTTCGTTCAAATTTTTTTCTATTCATCTTACAGTAGGGCATCGTATGGTGTCAATAAAAGTCCTGGTGGTCACTAGAGCCACATGAAATTATATTTGCCTGCAGGTCGTAGGGTATTCAAACCTTAAAGTCTAAATAGATGCTCCAGGTATGGATTATTATTGTTTTATTAGAACGTTCCTAAAGTGTAAGTCACGTTATTTTGTTGACCCTGAGTATGAGTTTATGGCTAATTTTGCAAAAAATTAGATATTTAATACCATATGATATTAATAGTTGTTTATGCCACTGTATATATGGTGAACATTAACTAAAAAGAACAATCTAGCCTTTAACTCTAACAATTATTTGGTTGTGTTCCTCTTCTTCCAAAGTTAGCAGAATAATATATAGTGGTGTCATATGTGAAGTATTCCTCTATGGACATCATTTTTGAACTTTCTACTATGTCCAAAATTTGAAAATCCTTTAAAAACTTATATGATGTTAAAGATGCCAATCATCTCCTAAGCCACTTAAGATATGATTGGAAATCTAAGATGACTGTTGCATTTACCAAAATCAGTCGTCCATTGTAACCTATGTCATAATTTGAGTACTCTCAACCCAGCTCATACTTCTCATAGTATTGAATTCTTGATTCATTAATTCTGTATTGTTTTAGAACACGATTGGGATTTAAATCAAGACTTCTGAAATCTGATTAGGGACACAGATGAGATTTATATAAAGCTTTGCGTTTTTGGTGCTACTTCTTTTTTTTTTTTAGTACTAGATGGTCCCAACCCAAGGGGGGGGGATTCATCGATGTTTGGTGCTACTTCTTTAATAACAAACTACCAAAAGTTCTGTCTTGGTGCAAATTCCAATATCCAACAGGCAGTAACGCTGCCAGAAATTTTTATCTTAATTAGTTTCTATAAAAAACAGTTATATTTTTCTATTGCTGCATAATTTGCTACATTAGCCTAGTTAGATTGAGTTTTTTAAATAAAGTAAATAGTAAATTCTAAATTCTAACTTCTAAGAATAGAGTAAACAAAGGGTGGATAGCTTGGCTGAATAATATCTGCTTCCATATTAGTGCAGATTTTGTTCAACACATGTTCAAAACCTGTACTGGCTACAAAAAAATCTTGGTGTAATATATTTCTCCAAGGTCAACCCACCTTATTTGCAAAGAATAGAGTAAACAAAAGTCGCTGGAGATATCCTTAGTGAACAGCTTCAAGCTCTGATATTCTTAGGCTCCTTAATTTGCGACCAACAAGATTATGCTCCCTTCCAGGAGCTTTCAAGTTGTTTGGAAACCATCTATTTTACAATGAAACTCCCTCTAGTATAAATAATTCCATGTACAGGAAAAGGTTAACCCAAAGGATTGCCAATAAACAAGTTAAGATTTTACTAAGTAATATACCCATTTATTATTTTATGAAGCAGAGACTTGTAAATTCCTTATCAAATCCCTATAGATTAGTAAATCAAATTGTGTGATCAGACTATTAAAATCATTCTTTTACTTGATAGTCTATCAAATCGAACCAGCCAAGCAGAATTTGAGGTTCATCTAGTCATCCTATATGAGGAATTTATGCCCTTTTCAAGGTTATCCTCAGCTTAAGCAGGGGTTTGAATGAACCAATACCTATATCAAATTTGTAAATCCCGCTCTTTATAGATTATTTCAATTTGTGGGACTAATTTATTCATACTATTTGCGTCATTTTGATCTTAAAAAGCTCTACGCTTACACGTGATAAATCTTTACAATCTGTTGCTCAATATGTACACAAAAATAGGAAATCTATTATTGATAACTGCGGATTAGTAGTTAAGGCCAATATACTTTTTTGTGCTTAATGCATGTTAAAAAATGTACGTTGAATAAATTGTTATTCTATAATATAAATTAGTTGTAGAAAATAGTATGCTGACTACTATCTTGTTGAGCTCTTCATGACTAAAATGAGTATGTCATGTTCTGAAGCTCCTCCTTTTGATAGCTTCAAGTTACTTGATTAAAATACATATATAATATTATTTTTCAACTCTTCCTCTAAATTTAGAAAACTTCTGGACAAAAGATAACTTATCCTTTTTAATCTTGAAACAGTGGTCTTGAGATCATATAAGAGAATAAAGACAAAGGTACACTATCCTTCCACCCTAGTATAAATAGCACAATACAAATATATATAACATCATATATATAACCTAAGATTATCAGATCTGCCTTTACTAAATAGTTTCAAGGTATTTATATAGGTAATTTGGTGCACAACTCTTCTGGTAGTGCCCCAATAGGAACGACATCTGTCATCAATAATTTAACCCTTAGGATTCATTCAAATAAAATTTCTTCAACTATCTAGTCAAATTCCGCTACTGACTAGGTAATGACCCTCCTAAAATTGAAATTTAAAGACTGTAACCCAATACCTGAACCTAACACCAGTGGATTTTTATTAAGCTAGCAACCTGCTTAGACAATGGGACCTTTTACTCATCAATAGTAGTTACTGTTGACTTTTAGCTTAAGCTGTAAGACATTGATAAAAAAGCTTTGCTAACGGTAAGCAACTGCCAAAAGACCTTATTGACCTGTGACAAACCCCAATTGATCCTCACAAAATAATTTGATTATATATAGTTAAACTAGTAAATAACTTACCTATAACATTAGGAGAAAATATTACACAGAACAATAATAATACAGTAAAAATAGATCTTTTGAATTACCTAACATTTTGTAAGGATATAACCATCTTTAGTTATAAAATTGATAATAGCTCCCACATCCAATATGGGTTTATTCAATAATCGTACAAGAGGCTAAAGCATATGATACTTTAATCTTTTAAAATGTATGATGGGGTGTAAACCTTTTTGGTTTTCTGCATGGGTTCAAAGTGTGCATTGTAGAAACTGTAGAAAAAGATGTTTGATACTAGTATGAAGACTATTATCCTAGTTGAGCTCATCAAACCAATTTATGTATGCCCACAACGCTAGATGGTGTTAAAGCTCTTAATATGATATTAGAAGGTTTTCAGGATAATAAGAGAAAATCTCCATTTGAATCTCCTTCTTGAGTAGTAGAGAACCTCTTGGGCAAGGAAAAGCTATCCCTTCAATTCTTATCCCAAGATTCAGTAAATAACAATTTTATAAGAGAAAAGGATTTTATCCACTCCTACCACAAGAGCACACAACCTAAAATGAAAAACTATCAAAATGTCAATTCAGATAAAAGTATACTGCCTTTTTAATAAAAAAATATTACGATTAACGTAGGGAATTTGAAGTTATACTTTTTTGTTGGAGCCCAATAGGAACAGCATCTGCCTCCAATGAATTTAGTCTTTGGATTTTATCCAAAATAATGATTACTTCATCCCTCTAGTTGGCTTCCACCGCCAACTGAACATGACCCCTCCTGGGTTGCTTATCTGAAGAGCATGTCCCAACGCATTTAATCATCCTAACGGATTATTATTACTAAGGTATCAACCTGCTTAGATAATGGGACAATTTTAACCATTAATTTCAGGCCCATCAACTATTAGGCTTGACTTCAAGTTGCTGCCAACTACAGAGTTGTCAATGCTCAGAAACTTCTATAAACCCTTAATAATTGGTTACAAAATCTTTTCTGAATTATACTTGATAACTTTCTTATTTTTTAGCACTAGTGGTGCCCAAACCAAAAGGGGGAGCCGACATTCATTTTATTTGCAAATGGGCCAAAGAAAGGGATTATTAGATAAAATACCTTATATGGCACCTCAGATAACAACCTAGGAATTTATATCAGATGGTGAGGAAGCTTTGGGGAACTTATGTCCAGCGCCCACTTTAGCTGGCAGAACTTTAGGACAACATCAGAGTAGGAGAATCAGAAACGTGTGGCATAAGAGGGTAAAATTGTGGGTTTTCTTCATTAATGAGCAGTCAGTGTCCATTGCCTCAACATATTGTTCAATTTGATGCTCAGCAAATATGATGAGAGCAGGCACAAAAGTAAATGACTTGATGTTCCAGAGGGTTCCAGGATAATTGGGGTCAAAAAGGAAGATTTTGCTGCATCAATGCAAGCGCAGCTGGCACCAAAAGCAAGCTCCCCACCCTCATACTTTTCTTCTTCCTCAAAATCATGGGGAAATTTGGGGATGGGAATACCCTCAACAAGGGGCTTCATCGCCCCATGAAGATGCTGACAAAGTAGGGTGTTAGCAGGGGCAGCTGCAGCCTTAACTGCCATTTTATGAATTTTTTTATAAACTGGAAAACTGTTCTAAAGCTAAAAAGGTATATCAGACATTTACCTTTGCAGACCAAAAAAGAATGCTGTAGGTTAAGTTCTTCCATAAAAGGGAAATGTCAGCCATTTGCAATATTCTGATGTCATTAAGAGCTCATTTATTAAAATTAATAATAAAAACGTCAAGGAAATTGGCAAAAAGTCCTTGGCTAATTCTTGATGGAACCCCATTAATCAGGGAAACACCAGTTTGAAACCTGTATGGGCACTAATAAAATTGGCTGGTCAGATTACTCTGACCTCACCACAGACTTCAGGGGAATCATTGGAAGACACTCACCTGACCCCAATGAAGGCCTTCAATGAGCTGCATGGGGACCCCCTTTATAGGCTTGGCGGGGGTCCCCCAAGGTGCAAGGAATTTCTTGGGAAGTGATTGACTCAAGTTTATAAAAACGTTACCTCATGGGTATGTTTGGGCCACTCAGAATCCTGCTTCCTTCGGTCTGCTCCCTGATGAAAGTTCCCAAACTATGATATGTTGTTCCTGCATATTTCCTAATTTGGACTTGTGCAGGCTGTTCCAAACTTAATCTTAAATTCCCCCTTGGCCTTCAAGATTACTTTAAATACTAGATAGTTGGAGGTCGAGGATCATATTTTTTTCTTTATTGCATGCTTAATAAAAACATAAAACCCCATTTTTATTAGACTTTATTTATCTATTAAAATTTTTATAAGAATTTTTGTGGAATCCAGCAGGCGTCAAGAACCAAGCGAGCACAAATCAGCTGGATTCCTATAAGGCAGGGATGTAGATTTGGAGGGTCAACAAAGAACACCTCTAAATAAAATTTGGCTTCACATGATACAGCCATCAAGCCTCACCAATCCATTTGGGAGCTTTGAATGGATTTAGCTTGGCCAATGCATGACCAGCCACCAGAATTGGAGTGGTGGCCAGAGATGATTGGTTGTGGACATTTGCCCATGGCAGCTCAGCTAAAACTGGTTCAGCCATTGACTCAGGATTTGTTAGTGTGGGAAAAGTATTTTCTAAAATTTCAAATTTGTATTTTGATAGGGCGCCGCTTTAGGATCAGCACCAAATTTCCCCAAGGATGGGGGCATGAGGATTAAGCCTTGTTTGAAGAATTGGGGCGAAGCAGCCGCTGACTAATGCTTAAGGAGGAATGGTGGAAGTGGCAGAGGCAGAGGCAGAAGCCATGGATACTTACGCTTCAAAGGATTGAGTTTGAGGTGTAAGGAGCAAATATTGTAGCCATTTTTTGACATTCACCCAGAATGGGTGATCATGGGTGGATCTCATCTCAGTATGGGGAGAATTGTGAGGAAGGGATCACAAAAAAGGATTGGTCGTTGCTATGACGTGAGGCCCTGTAACTAACCCACCCCATTGGGAACCACAAACTGCAATATGGGTCTGCGCTGTAGATTGTTAAAATCTCTGTGAAATTCAGAGGATCGCTTGCTTGATAAATAATATCCTGCACGCTTATACTGGATGAAGTTCCATTGAATGATCTTTAAATATTACAAATGGCTTATGGAACTTTAATTGTTCAAAAACTTACTAAGCATATTTAGATAGCCCCTACTCTTCTGGCCAATTTTGGGCCTAATTTTCCTCTGTAATTGGGAACTTTAATCAAGGCAAGCAAAATTACAAGCTGTGGATCCTGAGATCCCATTTTTTTGACACTGTCCAAAAGAGATTTAAAATTAAAATCAGAAAAAAGATTTAATAAAAAAAGATCCTAAATTAAACTATACTTTATTGATAATTATTCTCTGGCCAGGAGCCAGTATTTATACCTCTAGGGCTTCTCCTGGCCACATTTGATCACGCAATCATAAAAAAATATTTTTCACCTCACTTCAGCCCTTAAACTGTTACAACTGAGACATATTGCTAAGTTTATTGGTGGTAAAATACTCTCATATTTGAAAGATTTCAGGGATGAAAATCGCAACAACAAGCATGCAAAATTGTCTTAGGATCATCTAAAATGAGTTTTGTCATACTGCTGATAATATATGAATCTGAGCAATTTTGGCATTGATTTAAATATATGACATACCCTTAATCAGGATTTCAGCAGTCCTCTCTCAATAGCACTAAGTACTCCCATTTAGGCGGTCCATAACAAGTGCTATTGTGCCAGTTATGCATATTAACATACAAAAATTATTTTAGGACCAGCTCAAATTATGTTTTTGTCACACAGCTGATGATAACAACTCCCTAATTGGGATGTCAAAGTCCTCTTGATAGCACTAGGTACTCCCATCTGAGCGGTTCATGTGCAAGTGCTATCATGCCAATTAAAAGTATTATCACATGAAATTTGACCTAGGGTGGGAAAAGGATTACGTTCTATCATATAATTGTTCATGTGATTTAAAGATGTTTTATTTAGATAAATCCCAAACATTTTTAAATGTTGAATATACAAAACTGGTCCCAATTGTTTAGCACTTGTTGCCAAGTTTTGGTGCAGTGATAATTGGCCCAACTCCGCAAGTGTATTAAGCCTGAGCTTCTGATAGAATAATCAGATTAATTTGCTGTTGAGTTAATTAGCCTGAGTTGAGTGGTTTCAGAGAAGGTCAGCCAAAATTTAGGAGTGTATTTGACCCTAGCTTTTTTATAATATAATTAAATCCAGTTGTGATAATTTTCCCAAGCCATGTTATTGCAATAGGATTTAATTAGACTAACAGCTTAAGCATTTCAAGTATAATTGGCCTGATCTGTTGGTTTTCAATGGGTTTATTTTTGAGTCAACCAACAGAATCTAACATATCACCCCACTTGACCCAAACATAAGCCCTATGATTCCTGATTAGCCTTCATTGATCATTGACATTTGTTAATTTCAGCCTGACCAGCCAACAATCTGGAGTTGAAACCTTCTATTGTTTATTTTGGCCCAAATGACCAATGAATCTGAAATTGAATCCTGTTAATGTTAATCTTGGCCCAAACTGCCATCGTTTCTTGGGTTAGATCCTCTCCCTATCCTCAAGTGCAAACCAAAGTATTAATTAGGTGTAAATTTTTTTGGTTTATATGATTTTTTCTTCTTTTTTACTATATTTTTTTGTTTTAAAATGCTAATATTTTATATGTTTTTAATTAGCCAAGCTCTTGAACCTAAACATATTTTTTAAGTAAACACAATTTTATATACAACTGGCCCTAACATCTCTAATAAAATGTGTTGTCTTCTTCATGTTGGTCAAATTAAATCAAACTGGCCATTATGTCAACATTGTTAAGACTGATTAGGTCTTCAATGTTCTTGCTCACAGTATACTGCTTGGTCTGAACATAATTTATAGAAAATTATGCTTTAGATCAAAGTCCAGGTAATTTTTTCATCCTGAATTGGCATGTATAGTGAGTCATTTGTGCTTTCAGATGTAAGGTAAATCAGGCTTGTTGTATCCATATGAGCTCCCCACTGTGATAAGATCCAGTGAGGAGGAGGTACCCGCATTAGAGCTAGATTCTATCTTATTGTCACAATTTTATCTGGCCAAATCTTCCAGAAAATGATTATGTTGTTCCATTTTAAAGAGTTCCACCAATTTTGAGTGAGCGCCTGTTGTGGAAAATCTAAGGATTGCTCGCTTGATAATTAATATCCTGCATGCTTAATTGGAATGGAGTTCCTGTGAATAATCCTTGACATTGCCAGTGGCTTATGGTAATTTCACTGTTTGAAAACTCACTAGCATATTTGAATTGTCCCAGCTCTTCTAGATGATTTTGGCATAATTTTTACTCTGTAATCAGGAACTTCAACTGAAAAAGGCAAAGTTACAATCTGAGGATCTTAAGATCCCAGCTTGCTGACACTCTCCAAAAGAGACCTAAGATTAAAACCAGAAAGAAGATTAATTAAAATAGGTCCATTATTATTCTATATCTTATATTATAATTATTCCATAACCAGGTGCTGGTATTTATAACTCTTGGGCATCTCCTGACCACATTCAAGCACACAATCTCAACAGATTATTTTTCACCTCAATCCAGCTCTAGAACTGTTACAACTGAGCTTATTGCTAGGTTTATTGGTGGTAAAATAAACTCATATTTGGTAGAATTTCAGGGATGAAAATTAAAACAATGAACATGCAAAGTTATCCTAAGATCATCTCAAAATTAGTTCTGTCATAGTGCTTACAAATTATGAATTCTGAGATATTTTGGCAATAATTTTAATAAATGGCTTACCCTTAATCAGGGTGTCAGCAGGCCTCTCTTGATAGCACTAGGTGCTCCCATTTGGGCATTCCATGTGCAAGTGCTATTGTGGCAGTTATGCATATTTAAATATAATAATTATTTTAGGACAAGCTCAAATTATGTTTTTGTCACACGGCTGATAAAAACAACTCCTTAATTGGGATGTCAAATGGCCTTCTTGATAGCACTAGGTCTCTATTTTGGTGGTCCATGTGCAAGTGCTATCATGCCACTTATGCATACTGACATACCAGATTTTGCCATAGGTGGGAAATTTTTTAACCAGCTCAATCATATTTTCATCACACAGCTGACAAAAACAGCTCCCAAATTAGGATGTCAACTGTCCTCTCAATACCACTAAGTACTCCCATCTATGCGGTTCATGTGCTAATTCTATAATGCCAATTACAAGGATTGACCTATGATTTTTGTCCTTAGGTGGGAAAAAGATTACGTTATTTCAAATAATTGTTCATGGGATTTAAAGATGTTTTCTTGCAGGTTGATCCCAAGAGATTTTTCATGTTGAATATTTAATATTGATAATGATTAGTCAGGACTTGTTGACCAGGTTGGTGCAACAATAATTGTCCCAACTGTGCTAGTGTATTCAGCCTGAGCTTCTGATAGAATAACTGGATTAAAATTCTGTTGAGTTATATGGCCTGACTTGAGTGGTTTCAGAGAAGGTCGGCCTAAATGTGCAAGTGTATTCAACCTGAGTCTTTTATTAATATAATTAAATCCATGCTTGTTAATTGGTCCTGAGCTGTGTTATTAAAATATGCTTTATTGAGAGTATTAGCTCAAGCATTAGGAGGGTAATTGGCCCAATATGTTGGTTGCTTGGGTTTATTTTTGAGTCGACCACCAGAATCTAACACCCTATGAAGCTCATGCAGAGGCATTAGCGGGTGAAAGATAGGAGGGAAACCTGGTGAAATGAGCCATAAAAGTGGCCTTATTCTGGAACTTGTGCGAATGTTTGGTCAAGGAAGTTAAAGAAAATGATAAGCAGCTTAGATGCTGATGCTTCATCCACTTCAGAGCAGAAGATGAGGGTAAAGTGCCTCTAAAAGGGGAAGAAGTCAATGAAACCAGCAGATTTGGAAACTTCTGTGGCCATACCAATGCTGGCTTCACTCTCATATGGGAAAAGATTCCCATATTCAGCCCAGAGCCCAAAATGCAAATTGCTCAGTGGGAGTACGAAATGGCTCTGGAGCACCGCCTGGGAGCTTGTGAGGTGTTGGCTAAGTCCTGAGGGGGACATAACGCCTGGTAGCATTGGGAGGGCTAGCGGAGCCAGACCAGGTGCGCTTTGGCAGTAGCCAAAAGATGACAGATGGCGGCCCACCACCACCCCAAGCTAGGATAGCAGGCGTTTATTGCAGTGACATTGGTAAGCTTTGACTTGACTGAGTCGTCATTTTATGTACTTTTAATATAAACCAAACTTGGCTTTGATTTAGCTATCAGAGCTAAAGAGAGATAAACTGTCTTATTTTTCATTAAATAAAAAAGGTGAACAACTTGTAGAAATATTCAAGAATACTCATTGATGGAACATGTATAATATGACTGAATCAAATCCCAGCGATTTAATTAAAGTTCCATAAGAACATAAGACCAACAATATACATTAAATTGTTAATAACTCACATATTTACTATGGGTTTTCTTGAAACAAATTATATTCATCAGATAAAGAATATGATTATAATATAACTGATTAAGCTGGAAAATTTAGCACCCTAAACCAATCATGCCACTTCCACTTGACCAGACTATCCAGTGAAGAAAGAGTTTTAAAGGCAGTCGCCGCTTCATTCTAAGGCTTGGATCAGCCACTATGGTTTGATTTCACTTTCAGCAGAGCTATATCTTCTTTTTCCTTGATTGATGCATTTTTTGTGCCCATTCTCTTTATCATGTTTCCTCTTTGTCTTGTTTTTGCTGCCACATCATACAAATGTAGTTCCACAACACCATACCTCACAGAACTACTTCTATTAATTCGCTAAAATATGTTCTTGAACGCCTGTATTTCCTCAGGTTGGGCTCTTATGACTCCACGCTGCGCAAGAATCTTCTTGGGAAGTCTAACCAAAAAAATTCATAGTGCATCTACTTTCCCAGGTTGGGCTCTCTTTATTTGACTAGAACAGATCTTCAAACTCTCTCTCCTTGTGCCTTTTCACAGTGGACCCAGAATCAAGATGAGCTAGTCCTACCAAACGTTCATGTTCTTCTTCATCACTAATATTATTTTTATTCATATCCATTTTCTCTGCTTGACAATGGAAAGTGGAAACACCAACAGATACTCTTTATCATATTAAAATTATAATTTTGATACTCTCTATATATTTTCTCATTTTTTTAAAGTTGATGTAAAAATTTTAAGCCTGGGTTACTCACTGTAAACTTTTAAGTCTACTTTAAGGTTTTGATGTGTGCGTTGATTAGATTATTGAAGTAATTGACTTGGTTGGGTATTATATTAATTGTATCGTCCAAGTTAAGAGTTTATAACCTGCTTGTTTATTGTCTCCAACGCTATATTGGTGCTCATGCTTTACCTCTAATCTTTGAAGATATTTCTGGAAAGCAAGGGAACTTCTCCCTTTGATTCTTCTTCTTGATGAAAAATAACCTATTATTATGTTCAGAGGTAAATTTCTCCTAATGAAGGAGTGAGTGGAGATCTTGATAGCAATAAGTAGACAAAGTGTCATGTTTACATGACCTTATTGAGAGCACCAACAGAAATGATAAAGCTTGGAGCAGGAGGTCCAAAGGGTCAAATTGCAGGACTTTCTGATTTTAAGCACAACATGGACCAACGCTGGGTACAGGCTAGGTATGCTCAGGTTGTTAAAAATGAGGTGCATAACGTCCAGACCCTTGTTTCAGCTCTCAAGCTAAAATTGACAAGTTTTTAGTTTATACGCATGATAAATCAATATGGTTAATTGGTGAATGGGGTTCAAGACCTGTTATATTTAGGAAATTGCTAGCTGAGCTTGGGTCTAACTTCAATTGATTACTTTAGTAGTAAGTTATTTTTATGTTACTCTGTCATATGGATGTGTGCATCTATTGGTGCACCAAGGATTAGTACCATTTCTACAATTAATGAATTTCCCTAAGTTGGCTTAATTATGTTTTCTTGAGACCAAAAAAACTCGTTGGTCACATACCGTCAATAAACCTTTGTTATTTTTCGTTTTTTCCATATGTTGACTTGAGCAAACCTGTGCGCGGAACTCTTCAAGGAGGTCTTACAGCATTTTAACTAATTTATTTCTTTAATTATTACAGCCTCAGGTACACTGAACGGCCTACCAGGTTCCCTCAAAACCAGGTCACACATGCATTCTAGCCCTGTACAAAATTTGGTTATGAACTGCCTTTGGGGGCACAGCCTAGTTTTGCTGATTGCTCAACCTATTTATACTTTTACTGCAATAAACACCCTCACCTAATGTTACCTTAATTCCAGCTCCCACTGCTGGGTTATCGTTATCTTAACCTTAAAGACTAGTTCCCTTTTGTTGTACATGTGTTCTGCGCACCATCACGCTGGGAACTGGAGTATTTAAGATATTCTCTTGATATTAGATGAACAATATTTTAACATTACATATACAAATTTTTTTTGTGTGGGGCTTTCACAAAGTGCAAATGGTGTTCGCCAGCTGTTGGCCATGGCTGTAGTAGTGCTCACAACTGTTTTAACATTTCTCCAATGGTTGAAGCATCTTGTCATTATTCTTGTTACCTCCATATGAAAGTACTCACCCTTCTTACCCATACATAGTGGATATGGATGCTTTAAGATCCAAAAATTGTAATTACCCAACTTTTCACAAATTTAGTAAAATTGACACCATAATTTGTTTTCCTCAGCTAAATAATGTGATGGTGCAGGTGGTATCATTGACAAAGAGTCTGGTGGTGTTGGCTTTGGATAATGTTGTACATCCTATCACTGAAAAAGGGTTTAGGGTCATTTGTGCCCAAAACGCATTTTATAACAACGTTTTCATATATAATACCGCGCCATATATCTTCCCTTATGACTCAGATATAGACCTCATTTAAGTGTATCAGATTACCCCAGAGAACCCACGCTTGAGTACAACCATATTCCGTAGACTCCAAGAGTTGTAAACAATGTTACAATTACAATTTAAAAAACGTTTATGCAGTTGCTGAAGATATGGTGGGCTCTTGTAGCCTCTGTAGTAAAAGTGGCCAAATATCCCTCTCCATTTTTTGATGCAGAAACGTATACTAGGGGTACGTTAGACCCTGAGGAAGAGTTTAGTGGTGAAGTTTTGCCGTTTATACTATAAGTAAATATCATTTGGGTTATTTCTTATTGACTGCTACCCTTTCATCCCCTTTAGGGAAAATCAGCAGAGCTATTTTTAGTGGATACAGGATCCTCTGAGAATTTTTATTGACCAAGCCCTAGACGACTACCTTGAGCTGAGTTACTTGCCAGGTATAGGGTTGAGGAGGGACTTCCTAAGGTATTCTATGCTGAAAATTATGTGTGTTGCGATTCTGATATAACTAAATAATGATTGTAGGACAGCTAGGGTGGATTGGGAAGATTCAACAGAACATGATATCTTTTATGATTATTTGAGTGCCTTGATGAGGCGATATTGGGAATATAATGGGTTTTTTTGGATTGCCTCTAAATTAGGTGATAAAGTAATAAGGTGATGTCAACAATTGACAAATATGAAGTAAATCGCCTATAATTAGGGCGATAGAGATTAGAGAATAACAAGCAAAAATCAAGGAGAATTGGCAGAATAGAATAGCCTAAGCTATGAGAGCATTATTATCCAAAGCCACTGTATATAAGTGAGATGGACGATTGAGAGAGGATATGTTGTTAATAGTAAGGATAGAGAGACAGAAGAAGGTCGCTGTATTCATTAAAATAAATAAAAGAGTCGATTGGGGCAATTGCTCCTAACATTAGTATATTTTCAAAGTGTGTCCAAAGGACCAACAATCCCCACATCGTCTGTTTGTTGCTCAGTGGGTTTGACCTGTACAAACAATATGGCTGAACTAAATAATACCATCTGATTTTATAACAGTGGTGCTCACTAAAGGGACCCATTGATCAACCACTAAGTACTATGAAACTCCAGTCGCCAGCCATGTCTTGCACAGCCTGTGTTACTGGGGAATCTTCACAAAACACTGCACCAGCCAGGTATGATGAACTCAAATTTACCTTAGATACGGTGCTCAAAAAACAGGATGAGATCCTCCAAAAATGAAATTCTGTCATGCACAAGCTTGATAGCACGTTTAGCCAAATACAAAATTTTGGGACAACAAAACAAGGAACTTGTAAAATTGTTAGATGATACTACCAAATGGCTGCAGTACGCAGAGCAAAAAATTGACCAGCGCCTCTCAGTCTTCTCACTGGGATGAAGATGACCATCAAGAGGAGCCATTATATAGGAATAATATGGCAATGGCGGGAGCTACTACAACCAGGATGGTAGTATGGTATATGATTATGATTTAGAGCGTCAATTCCCTCAAGTAATGGCGGTGCCACCCATGGCAGAAGGTCACGCTACCCCTGAAGCAACGGACAACACAACCTTTACTGGTCCATCTTCTCATTAGGAAACTGCTTTTGGATCTTGACCCATTCCTCAGTATGGGCCAAAAACTGTGAACGGGATGGGGGAGGTTAATATCAAGAAACTACCTCCGTTTGATTGAAATGGGAACATCTATTATTTCTTCATACAGTTTGAATTTGCAGCGGAAGGTGCATCTGATAGCTGGAAGTCTAAATTGGTGATATCTGCAGTGGATGTCATAAGTGCTGATAAAGTCATCTGTTACCTCCCAAGTAGCTCTGTCACCTATAAGGATGTGAAGGATACCCTACTTAGCCTGTTTGGAGTACCTCAAAGATTTCACAGCCGAAAGCAGAATTCTTAATTATCATATTCCACCAAAATGAAACTCTCTTAGAGTTCGCTGATTGATTTCAACAGAAGCCCACATTCAGATTGGTGAAGGGTACTTAGTGGAAGCCAACGTGGACATATCCATGACCTCCGTGGTGAAGCTATATTAAGAACTTTACAATGTCATTTCACTGCTTCTGGATGACGACGTACCTTTGCTCTAGATTGTACAGTTTTTGCGTTGCATATCCTCTAACTTCCCACCGCCAAATATAGAACAGAAGACTAATGCCTCTACTGCACCCTTTTATTCAGGAGAATATTCTCATCTGACTCCAGCTCCGTTTAGCAATTTTCAGCCTTTCTATAACTCTGCTCCTCGTCCAAGGCTGAATTAAACTCAATAGTTCAATCAGCGTCAGTGAGCTGGTCACAAAAACTGTCAGCAACCCAGCTACCAACCTGGACCTGGCTATGCTGAACATCAACAATCATATTACCAATTTGGGCCTAGTTACACCAAACGACCCCAAACTTTCCAATCTGGGCCCTCTTATGACAATCAAGGACGTGGCTCTTATGAGGTAAACTGCTATTAATGCGACCACCCTGGTCATTTGGAAAAATTCTTCCATAACTGCCGTGAGAACTACGTACAACAATATCAATACTATCAAGGAAAAGATGGAACGGAGTAGAAACAAGACCCTCTACCTCCGCAATACCAACCCAAAATGTCCCTGAATCAATAGTAGTATATACTGCGGAAGTCCCTCAGTACAATGATGGGATTTTATATCAGCAGTCAGTTGGAGGAGCAAACGTAGTGACATGAACTCAATCAAGGCGGCGGAAGAATAGTCCCCAGAAAAACCGAAGCTGTATGCCTGTCAAATGCTTGATCAAGCTTCATTGGACAAGCTTGATTCTGCTGCGAATGCACCAACTCATAAAGGAGTAAACGTCACCCTTCCGTTAAACGCCATTGTTAAAGAATACCCCCAAGTTGGTGAGGGACAATGAGTTTTCTTGAAAAAAGAGATCCCATAAAAGTCCACATATTAAACAGCCAAAATACTTATTATTCTGAGTGTACGTACTGTGACAATCTTAAAGCAAAAAATAGGGTTTGCGTTATAATAGATATTGGTGCTCCAGTCAACATAGTTTCCTCTAAATTGATGGAAAAGTTGATTGTTAAAACTGATGTGGATCATCAAATGGTGTACAGAAATGCTGGAGCAGTAAGCATCGTCTCTGAGGGGCTTACAGTGCGCTTCCTCTGCTCTTTGGTCACAGTGTTGTTGTAGCTCTGGCAATTGTGCTGACCAATGAAAACTATGACCTGTTAATTGGAACCACTTCCTTGCGCCGTTTTGGGGCTGTCATTAATATGAGGGAGGATACCCTCGACATTCTGTGTCAGTGGATCCCAATTTACTTCACCACTAGTGGAGTACCGAAATATCTGATGCATTTGAGCCATTTCAACCTTGCCTATTGTGATGGAGTGATGCCAGTTTGCTATCACCAACAAAAGCACAAGACTTGGCCCTTACTCAGCAGATATATAAATATCAAGGGATACCTCTTTGAGATGCAGGCCCATATCTATTCCATCTAGACATCAAGTATTAGTGACACCAAGTTAGAGGTGGAAGTGCCTATTGAGCTATATGAGGAAGTTATTGGGCTCTATCATCAAATGCGGTTTGAGCTGCTTGTGGCTCCAGGCATTATACTTCTGGGACATGGAGAGATTAAGGTTTTGTTAGCAAATCTCCATAGCAAACCAATGCAAATCCGCTGACACCAAATTGTAGCATATTTACATTTGATTATAGTAGCTGAGGTTCTTCAGATTCATGATTTTGGGTCTTTGGACACATTTTGGTCTACCAGTCAAGGCACCAACCAGCATACTAACAGTGGTACTGTGGAGTAAATTAATAGGACTTTCAGAAGAGAAAAAAGATTAAGCAATAGCTCTATTTCAGAAGTACAAGGGGATTTTTGCAGTCAACAATAATGACTTAGGTTCTGCTTGGGGAATGGTCCATCAAGTAGACATAGGATATCAACCCCCTATAAGTTCCTAGCCAATCCACCAGTCAAGGGCAGCGGAAGACATTGTCACTAACAAAATTGACAAGTTGTTAAAGCAAGGGATGCTCAAACCATCCAAAAGCCCGTGGGCTTCGCTAGTTCTGATGTAAAAAATAAGGACGGCACCAACTGCGTAGTAATAGACTATCAGAAGCTCAACGGTATTACAAAAAAGAACCTGTACCCTTTGCCAAGGATTGACAATGCTTTTTGATTGGTTAGGGGGAGCCCATTATTTTTCAGCAATGGACTTGATATCAGGTTACTAGCAAATTGAGTTACCCTGGTTGAAGAGGAAAAATGCGCTCTAATCACCTCCAAAGGCCTTTTTCAACTTACGTGGATGCCTCAAGGGCTGTACAACGCCCCAGAAACGTTTCAGCGAGCCCTGGATACTATTCTTGGTGACCTGAAACTGTTATGCATCCTTGTATACTTCGTCAATGTTAATGTTTTCTCTCAAACCTTTTCAAAGCATCTTGATCTTTCAGAAGCAGTACTCTGCCAGCTGGCTGAGGTGAACATTAAAATTAAGCCTTGAAAATTAACTTCTTTAAAGATCAGCTGGAATAACTGGGGTTCGTAGTAGATATTAAAGGGTTGAAACCACAGCTGAATAAGGTGGAGGTCATCAGTAAAATGACTACACCTAATAGCAAATGCGACATTCAGGTATTTTTGGGAATGGTCAGTTACTACCTGTGCTTTATCCCTAAATTTAGCTGTATTGGAGGGCCACTATTCAAGTTGTTAAAAAGGACGCTGTGTTCAAATGGACGGAACGTCATCAATACGCTTTCAATACACTTTTTATGGCGTTGACCAGCGCACCAGTGTTATGCTATCCAAACTTTGATTAGAAGGTTATCGTTCATATGGGTGAATCCTTTCCGCTGTTGGGGCTTACTTTTCTCAGAAAGATAATGATGGAGAGGAACATCCTGTAGCATACTGTAGTCAAAATCTGAACTGCCATGAGCATAATTATACTGTGACTGAGTGGGAGTGCTCAGCAGTGATCTACGCATATAAGAAATTCAGAGTCTCTTTGTATGGGGTAAAGTTTAATTTCATAACAGATCACATGTCACTACGCTGGTTGCAGAGCCTCAAAGAACCTGAAGGCAATTTGGCTTGATGGGCTTTTAAGCTGCAGGCTCATGACTTTGAGATCCTTCATTGGACAGGAGTAAAGGATCAGAACGCTGAATGTTTATCTCTAATGCTGACTGTTGCGCTGACGGCAGACCTCAGCATCGTGATGTATGATAAGATTCTCAGCGGAAAATACAATGACAAACTGCCCCAAGTGATCAAAGCATTAAACAAGATTTGAGCGAATACCTTCCAACGGAATGGGGAGCTGTACAAGTGGATCAATGATTCTATGGTGAATTTTCTGCGACCCTCAGCATGGCTTAGAATCATTATGAGCGCCTACAAAGGCAGTTGGATATGGTGAGGTGTATAAAACAATGGAGTTGTTGAACTCTCAATACTATTTTTGAAAGCATGAGCTTCAATGCGCTTGAAACTATTTCATGTTGCCATCAGTGCCAAGAGGAGAAGCCATTCTGCCCTAAGTCTTCATACTGGGTAGTGAAACCACATTTTGCTTGACACTTGTTTCCCTTGATGTTGTTGGTACCTTGCCAACAGGAGCTAACCGGTGTAAGTATATTCTTGTAGCTATTGACCACTTGACCCGGTGGGTCAAAGTGAGGGCGATAAAATATCTGAGGGGCAGTTACAGCGGCCAAGTTTGTGATGGAATGCATTATTTAGTGACATGGCTGCCCTCAGTTTATTTTCACTGATAACGTAACCTTCTTCACCTTGCACATCCTCCCAAAACTGAATGAGCTTATGGGAATCCGCGGGGTTCTGATAACCCCATACCACCCCAAATCCAATGTAATGGTCGAATGGGTGAATGGGACTCTGGTGAACATACTATAAAAATTATTAATGGATCGCCCTTCTAATTGGAGCTCTCCCCCTTCCACTGTCATGTTCGCCTATAACATTAGTTACCATTCCGCCACAGAGATGAGTCCCTTCCAACTACTATATGGCCAAAACCCAGCTTTTCCAGTGTTACTTTATTTATGTGTAGAAAACACTTGCAGAATGGAACCCCACCACTAATTGACTAACCTTGCGAGCACTCTGATCAAATTGCAAACCAAAGCATATTCCTTCAGCTTATTCAATAAGTTCAGGAATCAGGTCACCAATCAGGTCTATAGTAGCGGGTTGGCACAGATAAAGGAAAGCGATATGTTTCTCTTCCATGACTATCATGGGTTCAGGAAGAAACACAAGCTGGCCAGTATTGGATTGGTCCGTTCAAAGTCATAGAGAAAACTGGGATTGACACATATGGCATTAAGGACCTCACAAGTTGTCAGATCATTAACCGAGTGTATGTAAAGTTCCTCCAACCATACAAACAATAGAATCCTTATTGTCCAGTCAAGGAGGGGTAATTTCACAACTCTAATATGACTGGATGATAATTGTGGACAGCTCAGGTGGATTGGGAAGAATTCACCAAAGATGATATCAGTTGCAATTATTTGAGTGCCTCAAAATGAGGTGATATTGAGATTAATGGGTTATTATTGATTCACCTCTACATAAGGTGATAAGGTGATGTCAATAATTGACAAATATGAAGTAAATTGCCTACAATTAAGGTGATAGAGAATTAGAGAATAAAAATCCAAAATTAAGGAGAATTGGCATGAAAAAATAGCCTAAAGTGAGAGCATTATCATCTGAAGCCGCTGTATATAAATGAGATAGTTGATTGAGAGAGAAGATATTGTTAATAGTAGAGAGAGGGACAGTGAAAGGTCTTTGTATTTATTAAAAAATAAATGAGTCAATTGGGCAATTGCCCCTATTTTAGTATATTTTTAAGTGTGTCTGAAGGACTGACGATCCCCACATCATCTGTCTGTTGCTCAGAGGGCTTGACCTGTATGAATAATATGGCATATCTTAACAATACCATCTGATTTTATAACAATGTATTAGTGTTTTATCAAGTTGCCAAACAACATTTCTCTGACCAATTTCAAGCTATAAAAAACCTCTTATACTCCATCGTTTTGGGTGTAGAGTGTTGCTGAAAGTTTGACGTCAAAACCAACTTTCAAGGAAATACCCTAACTTAACTTTTTAATAATGGTCACAAGTTAGTTATCCCTTTAGCGGAAGCCAACATTCAGGGAGATTTGCCCCAAAGGCACAATATTCAAACTCTCAGCCTTGCTCCGTTGCTGAAGCCCTCTATGGAGGTTCACCCTACCTTCCTGTTGGGGGGTGGTTGGAAGCTTCGTTTGATGCATATTTGGGTAATGCATAACCTTACAATTTAGAGTTTGATTGAGAGTTCAAGCTCTTTTTTGGTGCACATATCATTCCCAATTTATCCATTGACTGTAAGGGAGGAAGAAGCCTTAGATGTGTGAGTTAAGGAGCAGTCGGCCAAAGGCGCAATTTTTAATTGAAAATCCTCTGTATGTTACCTAATTCTCTTTGTAGAGAAGGGCGGTGTTCCTTACGCCCATGCATAGATTATGGGTATCTCAACAACGTCATATTACCAGACTTATATACCATTCCAATAGAATCACAGATTGCATGATATGTGGAGAAGGCAAAAGTCTTCTCCAAGTTGGATTTTTAAAAGCGTTCATTTAGATCTGGATCAAGAAGGGCCAGGAGAGTCTGACCACATTCCATACCAAAAAAGGTATTTCCAATTTTGGGTTAAGCCAATTGGGCTAAAAATGCCGCTGCTATCTTTCAACGCCATATTGATGAAGCTTTAGTGACCTGCTGGGGGTATGCGCGGCAGCTTACATGGATGATAATTTGGTATTTCCCAGGAAAATGAGTCACATGCAGTACATCTTTGGCAAGTGGTGTAGCGTTTGAGGGCAGCTGACCTAATATTAAGGATAAGTAAGTACGAATTTTTTAAGTCCCAGATTACCTTCCTGGGAAACGTTGTGTTTGATCAAGGGCACATGATAAATCCAGACAAAGAGAAGGCGATTTGTGAGTTGCACACTCCAACTTTAGTTAGGAATTGAGGAGTTTTTTGGGACGTTTATGTTCCTTAAGATTTTCACATCAAATCTTTCAGAAGCTGTCATGCCTTTGAATAAGGCGAGTGGGTAAAAGTGCTCCTGTGGTCCCTAATTTTCAGGATGCCAAGTGGTAAACTTTTTTGCTGTCCACATCCATTCTTCGCCATGTTGACCCCAATAAAGAGATCATTGTTGCTTCAGATGCCTCCAACTTTACCATAGCGATTGTTGGGCCATAGGAGAGAAGCTCCAAACTGTGCCCATATTTAGTCAGGTCCCCAAAGCCCCCAGCGAGTTAATAAGCCATTAAAGCTTAAGTAAACTAAAAAAAGAGATTGTGAGAAATGGTATTTTACTAAAATGATCCTCAAGGTACATATAAAACCTCAATGGATCAGGAAGGAGAAGATTTGAAAAGTCTCAGCATTAAATGCTGAAGCTGAATAAATAAATAAATAATACAAGGGGGGTAGGAGCATCCTCAGTATAATTCTCCAGTGCTCCCAAAAGGGGTCAATTGATTGAGACAAAGTTGGAATGTAATTACCCAAGTCCAAATTGATCGATTGGGTCCTCAGCATTAGTCTCTGTTGCTGAGTTTTCCTTTATCAAGCCATGATAAATTATTATGTTAATCCCCAATACTTCATATTGGGCTTACCCCAAGTTAATGGGTAGCCCAGACTGACATCCACCAATAGGCGGGTCATGACCCCGAGGGGATTACCCCAATTAAGAGATAATCCTGACAGTGGCATGGAATAAGAGTATGACTTAATAACCGCGTTGAGTCACTAGAAGTCTGCACACTGCAGAAAGTATCCACTTGCCCTGAGTGTCAGTAATACTGGGGATACATTGGCTGATTTGAATGGCTCAATCAACCCTCGCTCAACATCAAAATTACATACTCTTCCAATGTGGCCTTAGTTCATTAATTAAATGGATAAACTAGACATCCTTGGGGAAGTTCTGGCCCTTCCTTAAATCAAAATGAAAATGCAAATGGCCACGTGGAAGAGAATTAAGAATTCTTATTTATCCCAAATACCCCCCAAGCTCAGAGTATTCCGCTGGCAACTCCTCCGCCTGCATGGCACGCATGCTTCTATATTTATTCAGACTTTTGCTTTCCCATCATCAGTCTCCATCTCATTAGTTGACCAATCCTCAGATTTAGGATAACGGTTAGAAAGTCAAACCATCTGAGTTCAAAATCAAGTCACCACCACATACCTAACACCAACAGATGGTCCTAATTACCTACTGCACAGAATTTTTCCTAGAACAGATTGCACCCTTCCATACTTTTATTGAGGGACTCAATCGCTATGAGGGGGCCCTTCACAATTCATTGCCAACAAAATTAGCCCTTCCTAAATCTGCACCTTCAGTTTTTTGGCCAACACGCGGTCAAAGTAATTTTCTCATCTCCAGTGTATAATTTTAAAGGTATCTTTAGAAATTGATACGCTGGTGCACAGGTTTATCACTACTGAGCAACGGATGGAAATTATGAAGATTGACAATCATTAGTAAAAAATAATATAAAATTTGAGCTATTACTCAAACCAACACTTTTATTACATATAAAAAATTGGAGAATATCTTTGATAACTACTAAAACCTCTTTCTTGTCGTTCACAAGCTCAACTTTTATTCCAGTATTCAAAGGTGAGTACAGCTTTCCCTTTACTAATTATATATTTGCTACATTTTAGGAGTTTCCATTCTATCTTGAGGCTTTTGGCAAAATTCCCACAATCTGCTGAACTATGATTACTTCAATTGATTTGCATCACGTTAACATAATCTTCAGCTTGATCTCAAGGGTCACTCCAACTCCTTAATTATGATCCGCCAGATCTATGGCTTATCATCCAGTCATATCAGTCACTTGAAATTACCCCACTTGACTGGACAATAAGCTCCTATTGCTTGTATGTTTAAAGGAACTTCATGTGAACTCAGTTGATAATCTGACCACTGCGGGTTCCTTAATGGCGTAGGCATTGATACCATTCATCTCTATTATTTCAAACGGGTCTGGTCCAGATGTTAGCTAGCTTATTATTCCTTACAAATCCATGTTAGTCGTGGAACAAGACATGATCTCCTACAAAAAACTGTGGGTTCTGCTACGTCTACTTTGTCCCGCCGCCTTATCGCAAATCTTCTTAGCTAAGCTGATTGAATAAGCTTCCATTTGTTTTTTATCAGAATGTCTATTGAATTGGTCATATAAAGCTGCTATTCTATGCCACCAGTATCCTATACACAGGATTAAAGTAGTGAGAGCAAAGCTGGATGTCTACCACAGAGCAATTAAAAAAGGCTCTTGGCAGTTGATGAGTAGTAGACAATTATATGCAAAGATGATGGTGGATAATAGGGTACTCCATTTGAGGATCAATCCTTTACAACCTAGTGTAATTTCTTACTAATGTTCCATTGACTTGTTCCATCATTTCATCAGATTAGGGTGCTATGGTGTATTCAAGAACCCATGGATTTCCATTAGTTCATTCAACTTGTGAAGGATGTGCGACGTGAAATTGGTACCATTGTCCTTTATATAAGCTTCAGACAGCTATGTCACTGTATGACACATTCCATGATAAACTTGGCGGTGGTGACAGCCCCTTAATTAATGATCCCCTTGCTTCTACCAAACTCTTTATATGATTAATTGTACTATTATGTATTTAGATTTGTTTGCAACAGTAGGCTAGGCCCCACCATATCAAGAGAAACAGAATGGCATGCAAAAGGGGCTTAACCAGCTAGTAGTTGGTCTTCTTATGGAAAGGTTTCTCTACTTGGCACTAATGACAGCAACCAACCGTCTCCACCATGTCATAATGCATATTCTACCTATAGTAGTGAGATCAGAAGAACTCCAGCGTTTTCTGCAATCCTCCATGCCCTACCGCCCTATGTGCATCCAGTATAATTGTGGGCCTGGTGGAGGGTTTCATTAAACTCAGCGTCAATGCTCCAATATGCTTATATAGTTTCCTATTGTGCAAAAAGGTAACCATCTAAGCACATCTAGCGCCTTGTTCACATGTGTCATTTTGTCATGATATTTGCCCACCAACATCTTATACATGATGTTGACAAAATCCGTTAAAATGGTGACCATTGGTAAACATGAGAGACATTCAGGATTTTGATGCTCGCCCCCAGCCAGTGTACTATCATGAAGTCATACAATTGGAGCTTCAATGCTATCACATAAGCCATCCTTCAGGTTCATGGAGATATTCAGCTAATTCAAGGAGGCATGATCCGTTACCACTTGGAATTTCACTCATGTAGGTATACCTGGAAAAGTAAGTTTCATATATCACTGCTATGCACTCCACCTCAGTCACAGTGTAATTCCCTTAATGAGAATTTACTATTTGGCTGCAAAATGTGACAGGGTGCTCTATGCCGTCATCATCCATCTGAGATAATACAGCCTCCACAGAAAAAAGTGATGATCCATTTGCACTATGAATTGTTCTTTGAAGTTGGGCTATTGTAAATTGGTGCACTCACCAAAGCGGTCAGTAAGTAATCAAAAATTGTTTTATCATCGTTCAGTCCAGTCAAAGCTGTCTTTCTTCTTCAATAGCTCAAAGAGCGGTGCCCCAATACAACTGAAATTAGGGATGAACTGCTGGTAATAACTGACATCACTAAAAAAACTTGAATATCTCGCTTATTTCCTGGCTGTGACATCTTGCCTATAGCTTCCACCTTTTCTGGATGAGGTTTATGTCCTTTTTAGTCCGCCACAAACCCAAGGTATTCCAATAGTTCCTTGAAAAAAATGACACTTCTGAGGCTTGATCTTGATTTTAGCATCAATAAGACAGCGGAACACTTTCTCAAAATGGTCCAGATGTTTTATGAACGTATGAGAGAACAAATTGATATTGTCAAGGTAGAAATAGGATGAATTACAGCTTCAAAATCATTTAAGATCATGTTCATCACCTGCTGAAACGTAGCTGGGGCAGTACATAACCCTTGGGGCATATACCTAGGTTGCAATAAATCCTTCAAAGTGATTATACTGCATTTATTTCATTCCACCACTGACAACTCAATCTGTCAGTATTTAATATAAAATCCATTGCAGAAAATAAATTAGCTCTCCCAGTCAATATAACACATTTTCAATTTGAAGGAGGGTATAAGAATAATTCCTCATGACACTATTAAGCTTTTATAGTCAATGACCACATGGTTGTTGCCATCTTTTTCCTAACAATAATCTCCAGAAATGCCCACGGGCTCTT